>JAODAL010007271.1:0-126637 GCA_025379985.1 Phyllomedusa bahiana
ACCGAAATCCCCCCCCCGCGACTGCCCATAATGTGGTACTGCCCCCAGATACCCCCACTGACGGCCCATAGATGTGGACGCCAGGAGATACCCCCCGACTGCCCATAGATTTGGGTTGGTACCGCGACCCATCGATGTGGTACTGCCAACAGATACCCACCACTGACTGCCCATAGATGTGGTACTGCCACCAGATACCACTGACTGCCCATAGATGTGGTACTGCCACCAGATACCCCCCACTGACTGCCCATAGATGTGGTACTGCCACCAGATACCCACCACTGACTGCCCATAGATGTGGTACTGCCACCAGATACCCCCCCACTGACTGCCATAGATGTGGTACTGCCACCAGATACCCACCACTGACTGCCCATAGATGTGGTACTGCCACCAGATACCCACCGCTGACTGCCCATAGATGTGGTACTGCCACCAGATACCCACCACTGACTGCCCATAGATGTGGTACTGCCACCAGATACCCCCCACTGACTGCCCATAGATGTGGTACTGCCACCAGATACCCACCACTGACTGCCCATAGATGTGGTACTGCCACCAGATACCCACCACTGACTGCCCATAGATGTGGTACTGCCACCAGATACCCACCACTGACTGCCCATAGATGTGGTACTGCCACCAGATACCCCCACTGACTGCCCATAGATGTGGTAGTACCACCAGATACCCCCCCACCTGACTGCCCACAGATGAAGTACTGCCACCAGATACCCAGGCTGACGCCCCTAGTGTGGTACGCAGTTATACCCAAGGCACTAATGTCACCTAGTTAGGTACATCTAGTATAAGGCCATTAAGGTACAGCTGTAGGTAGTTATGGCCCCTGTTAGTTACACTGTGGTAGTTTAGGGCCCTAGTTAGGTAGACTGTAGGTAGTTAGGCCCTAGTTAGGTAAGCTGTAGTAGTTAGGGTCCCCTAGTTAGTTACACTGTTTGTAGTCAAGGCCCCTAGTTATGTACACTGGTAGGTAGTAGGCCCCTAGTTAGGTACACTGTAGGTAGTTAGGGCCCCAAGTTGGGTATACTGTAGCTTAGTAGGACCTTTAGGTACACTGTAGGTATTAGAGCCCCTAGTTAGGTAACTGTAGTAGTGGCCCCTAGTTAGGTACACTGTAGGTAGTTAGGGCCCCTAGTTAGGTACAGAGTAGGTAGTTAGGGCCCCTAGTTAGGTACACTGTAGGTAGTTAGGGCCTCTAGTTAGGTACAGAGTAGGTAGGTAGGGCCCCTAGTAGGGTACACTGTAGTTAGTTATGGCCCCTAGTTAGGTACACAGTAGGTAATTAGGTCCTCTAGTTAGGTACACTGTAGGTAGTTAGGACCCTTAGGTATGTACACTGTAAGTAGCTAGGGCCCCTAGTTAGGTACATGGTAGGTAGTTAATGCCCCTAGTTAGGTACACTGTAGGTAGTTAGGGCCTCTAGTTAGGTACAGAGTAGGTAGTTAGTGCCCCTAGTTAGGTACACTGTAGGTAGTTAAGGCCCCTAATTAGGTACACTGTAGGTAGTTAGGGCCCCTAGTTAGGTACACTGTAGGTAGTTAATGCCCCTAGTTAGGTACACTGTAGGTAGTTAGGGCCCCTAGTTAGGTACACTGTAGGTAGTTAGGGCCCCTCGTTAGGTACACTGTAGGTAGTTAGGGCCCCTATTTAGGTACACTGTAGGTAGTTATGGCCCCTAGTTAGGTATACTGTAGGGAGTTATGGCCTCTAGTTAGGTACAGAGTAGGTAGTTAGTGCCCCTAGTTAGGTACACTGTAGGTAGTTAGGGCCACTAGTTAGGTACACTGTAGGTCGTTAGTGCCTCTAGTTAGGTACACTGTAGGTAGTAGTACCTAGTTAGGTACACTGTAGTAGTTAAGGACCCCATAGTTGTACAACTGTAGGTAGTGAGGGCCCCTAGTTAGGTACACTGTAGGTAGTTAGGGCCCCTTGTTAGGTACACTGTAGGTAGTTCGGGCCCCTAGTTAGGTATACTGTAGGGAGTTAGGGCCTCTCGTTAGGTACAGAGTAGGTAGTTAGGACCCCTAGTTAGGTACACTGTAGGTAGTTAGGGCCTCTAGTTAGGTACACTGTAGGTAGTTAGGGCCTCTAGTTAGGTACACTGTAGGTAGTTAGGGCCCCTAGTTAGGTACACTGTAGGTAGTTAAGGCCCCTAGTTTGGTACACTGTAGGTAGTTAGGACCCCTAGTTAGGTACACTGTAAGTAGCTAGGGCCCCTAGTTAGGTACATGGCAGGTAGTTATGGCCCCTAGTTAGGTACACTGTAGGTAGTTAGGGCCTCTAATTAGATACACTGTAGGTAGTTAGGGCCCCAAGTTAGGTACACTGTAGGTAGTTAATGCCCCTAGTTAGGTACACTGTAGGTAGTTAGGGCCCCTAGTTAGGTACACTGTAGGTAGTTAAGGCCCCTAGTTAGGTACACTGTAGGTAGTTAGGCCCCTAGTTAGGTACACTGTAGGTAGTTAGGGCCTCTAGTTAGGTACACTGTAGGTAGTTAGGGTCCTTAGTTAGGTACACTGTATGTAGTTAGGACACCAAATTAGGTAAACTGTAAGTAGCTAGGGCCCCTAGTTAGGTACATGGTAGGTAGTTAGGGCCCCTAGTTAGGTACACTGTAGGTAGTTAGGGCCCCTAGTTAGGTACACTGTAGGTAGTTAAGGCCCCTAATTAGGTACACTGTAGGTAGTTAGGGCCCCTAGTTAGGTAAACTGTAGTAGTTAAGGCCCTAATTAGGTACACTGTAGGTAGTTAGGCCCCCTAGTTAGGTACACTGTAGGTAGTTAGGGCCCCTAGTTAGGTACACTGTAGGTAGTTAGGGCCCCTAGTTAGGTACACTGTAGGTAGTTAAGGCCCCTAATTAGGTACACTGGGCCCCAAGTTAGGTACACTGTAGGTAGTTAATGCCCCTAGTTAGGTACACTGTAGGTAGTTAATGCCCCTAGTTAGGTACACTAGGTAGTAGGGCTAGTTAGGTACACTTAGGAGTTATGCCCCTAGTTAGGTACACTGTAGGTAGTAGGGCCCCTAGTTAGGTATACTGTAGGTGGTTATGGCCCCTAGTTAGGTACACTGTAGGTAGTTAAGGCTCCTAGTTAGGTCCACTGTAGGTAGTTAAGGCCACTAGTTAGGTACACTGTAGGTAGTTAAGGCCCCTAATTAGGTCCACTGTAGGTAGTTAGGGCCCCTAGTTAGGTACACTGTAGGTAGTTAAGGCCCCTAGTTAGGTACACTGTAGGTAGTTAAGATCCCTAGTTAGGTACACTATAGGTAGTTAGGGCCGTTAGTAGGCTGTGGATATCTAGGGCCACATACATCTAAAAAAGAAAAATAAATAAACGTACCTCTTTCCTGCTCTATCGACGTGACGAGCGGCCTGCCGGCTTCTATTGCAGCCCAACACAGCCTATGTCACCACTAGAGGCTGACACCTGGAAGGCTTAAGGCCTAAGGCTGTGTTCACACGATGTTCTGCGGCGCGTGCTGTCATCATGTGTCTCGGGAGCTCGCGCTGATTAGCGTGTACTCCTCCCCCAAGCGCGGGGAGGGGGGGGCAGCCTGCTGCCCCCATAGACATGCATTACTCAAGTCTATGGGTCACTTATCTCCCCGCGCGTACAATACCATCTTATAGTACGTGCTATGGATTACTGTAACTATGAGGCGCATCTCACCCGTATTAAAGCGCAAATATGCCGTGTGAACATACGCTTAGGCTTTATGAGCTCTGCTCCGCTATTGCTGCACAGTCCCAGGGATTGAGGACATTATCCCTCGATTCCCAGGATCTGCCTCTGAACAGGGCCCGGGTGTCCTGAGGCAGGAAGCGGCGGCCGGGCCCCAGGTGACACGGCGGCCCCTCCGGGGCCCACTGGAGCTCGGGGCCCACCGGGGATTTCACTGACTCCCCAGTGGGTCAGTCTGAGCCTGGAG
The DNA here is from genome assembly GCA_025379985.1 of Phyllomedusa bahiana. NCBI lineage: Eukaryota > Metazoa > Chordata > Amphibia > Anura > Hylidae > Phyllomedusa > Phyllomedusa bahiana. The sequence continues at coordinate 3,958 of JAODAL010007271.1, forward strand.
GTAGGAATACCTGAGGGCGATAGAATAGCACAACCTGTATTTGTAATGTGTGGATATTGTGGAGACAATGAAACATTTTCCATCCAATGTTCGGGATTTGAGCTTCATCTCTTTATTAGAAGCAAAAAATAAGGCAAATAATCAATGAAACATCAGATGTGAGAAGCTGGACTTGAAAAAGGGGCCCTGAAGCCCGGACCCCCAACCCCCGAGGATCCAGCGGGACGGTCCCAGATCTCTGGGGCGCTGTGCCGCATGCCCTTCGATACCCCCTGCCCTTCCTCCCGATCTCTGCTCTCCTCTTGGAGGCCACACACCTCCCTTCAAAACACCTCCAAGGTATTTAGATGGTGAAAGAGGAACCCGTCTGGTTGACTGTGCAGAGGATACATTGTTTACTGCATATGATTGTGCTAGTTCTTTGTTACAAAGTATCAGGATGGAGACGCTACATTGCACCAAATGCCGAGATGATGGTCATTAGGGTGTAATATACAGTACGTTTCCCTGCTTTTGGAGCAGTATCATGAGTTTATTGATGCAAATCTATTTCACAGGTGAAAATCAGGGACATTTACAGAGAAAAGTGGGATTGAGCAAAATAATAGAGACTGTCTTCAAAAGAGGGACGGTGGAGGGTTTGGTTTTGAATTGTTTTCAGTAAAAACTCATCACTGGGCCAATCTCCTACCCCGTCTGCTCCAGAGCCACCCCCAGAATATAGCTGGAACCCAAAAAAGTTTGGAGGCCTGGTCTAGACATCAAGAGGGGAGTCTGTAAAGCAGACTTGCACAGCTTGGCTGGAGGTGGGGCCTGGGTACACCCCTGGAATGATTGGAAAAGCCCCCAGACCACCTGCATTTGCCCCTTGGATCTGCAATTGCCCCTTGAATCAACTGGAGACTCCTCTAAACCATTGGGAATACCACTGAACCACCTGGAGACGCCTCTAAACCACTGACAATGCAACTGGACCTCCCAGAAAATTCCCGCAATCATTGGGAATGCCCCTGTACCATCTGAGAACTTCCCTAAACCAGGAATGTGCCTCAACCACCTGGGAACGCTCCCAAACCACCAGGAATGTCTCTGGGCCACCTGTGACCTCCCTCAATTGATCAGGAATGCCCCAAGATCACCTGGAACTCCACCAAATCACAGGAAATGCCTCTGGTCCACCTGGGAACCTCCTCCCAAATCACTGGGAATTACGCTTGACCACCTGGAAACTCTCCCTGACCACCAGGAATGGCCATGGACCACTTGGGAACTCCCCCAAACCACTGGTAATACCCCTGTACAACTTAGGAGCTCCCCTAACTAACCAGGAACGGCCTTGGACCACTTACGAACTCTCCTAAACCGCCATGAATGGCCTTGGACCACTTTGGAGCTCCCCCAAACACCAGGAATGACCCTGGACCATATGGGAGTTCCCTCAAACCACTAAAAACACCTAACGGACCATCAGCAATCATTTGGCAGGCCGCAGTATCCTGCAGGTCTGCTGTAAAGTGTAGGCCTCCTCCTTGCCGTTAGTGGATGGGTTCTCAAAATTTGATCAAAATGTTCCCTAAGAAACTCATGTTTTCATGGATACTAGATGTAGCAGTGGTGTACTGGAAAATAAATCATATCATCAATTTTCTAAGAAGCGTCTATAGTTCTACTCAAAACTTCTGCACTTGATTCGGAGCTTGTGGGCAAGGCGAATACTTTCTGCTCTCCGGAGACCTTATCTGAGCAAAACGGCAGAGTCAGATGAGGAACAGCTGGAAGCTCCCGAGGAAACCCACCACTGGGATCCAACAAGCTGGTAACGGAGGCGATGTGGAAGCCATACAGAGAGGTGTCCATGAGGTTGGGATGAGGTAAGGTGGCCGAAAACTGACTACAACAGCTCAAGCGGGTCAGCCGATCCTTCCCTCTGGAGACCACATCTGTGCCGTAGCTCATACTCGGCAATGGGAAGTCAATCTTAATGATCTGGTCATGTGGCGAGTACATTGGAGAGGTTTGGTGGCCGCCATGGACATGTCTGATATATTCCGATGGGTTCACAAGCCCTAGATGAGTCTTGATGGACAATAGCTCAGCCTTCAGGGAGCTGTTCTCCAGATTGAGCTCCAGCATCCTGTTCTCCGTCACGTGGTCCTGCAGTCTTTTCTTCTCTCTCGACCTCTTGGCCGCGAGGTTGTTGCGTCTTCTCTTCTCCCAGTAGTGGGAGTCCTTCATTTCCTCCGGTACGAATTCTCTCCTACGTCGAGTGTTCTTGCCGGGTTTGCTTTCCATCTCGTCCTCCTCGTGTCGTTCGATGTTAGCACTGCACTTCTTGTAGATGTCAGACATTGTGGTCAGATCACGCCGACGAATGCAATTTCCTGAAAAAGATAAAGACACCGGCTATGAAAGCTTCACGGGGTTGGTTGTCAGGAGCAAAGGCTTACAGTTGATTGCAAAACTCTTCCTCCCTCTTGAACTTTTCCTAATTTTTAAACATTAAGGTCATAAACTTCAAACTTCAGGCCCCAGAGGTTTGTTAGCAAACATTAGTGAACAAATAGCATCATGAAAACCAAGGAATACACCAGACAGCTTGTGATAAAGTTGTGGCACAGTGTATTGCAGGGTTAGAGTCTGATATCATAGCCCAAGCTCTGAACACCTCACGGAGCACTGTTCAATCCATCATCCATAAATGGAAGGAGTGTGGCACAACTGCCAACCTACCAAGACGTGGCCACCCACCTAAACTGACCACCAGGACAAGGAGAGTACTAATGAGAGAAGCAGCCAAGAGACCGGGGTCACTGGAGGAGATTTATTGAAGAAAGATAAAAGATACAGATCAGGAGAAATAAACTGACGCGTTTCAGGCCATGAAGACAAGTCCTTAGTCGTAGTTGTGTCGCTCGATCACATAAAATATCATAACATACATTACGAGTAAAAATGATGATCAGACAAAGGGGGAGGAAGAGTTTTGCAGCCCATTGGATTCTGAACTTTTGAAAAACCACGTTAGTCAGACTTAGTTATAAGATGAAAGGAAAGAACTTTAGTGTCTATTCTCCATTTCTGAACACAAGTTTAACTACAGCTGTATCTGAGCAGAGTGTTTACCAGGCCCACACAGCTTTCACCCATGTATCTTCAGGGAGCTGAGTTCAGTTCGATTGACCTAGACTGCTGTTTGTTTGGGGACAGTATATTTCTCTAATAGGGGTAGCTCATGTGATGGGTGTAGCCGTGTGACTTCTATGGTTATGTAGCCGTGTGACTTCTATAATTGTGTGGCCATGTGACTTCTATGGTTGTGTAGCCGTGTGACTTCTATGGTTGTGTAGCCCATGTGACTACTATCATTGTGAGGCCCAGGTGGGTAGGTAGATATGCAGGGCCCTAAGTGCGTGAGTAGGTATGCCGGGTTCCAGTTGGTTTGGTAGGTAAGTGTCGCGGTACCCTCCGCTTCTCGGCCCGCGGGCCACGGGCGCACCCTTGGCCGCCTCCCCGGGCGCCCACCAGGGTCGGGTGCCGCCGCTGGCTGCGGGACGAGCCGGGGGTCCGCGCCTGCCGGGGACTCACCTGACCTCGCTCCTGTGCCGTCCGTGCCCTCTTCCGGCCGAGGCGCGCGTGCACTTGTCCTAAGGCGCGCGCGCGCGCTCGTTCTCGAGGATTTAAAGGGCCAGCACCCCGATAATTGGCTAATTGCCAGGCGCTTCCCCTACTTAAGGTCACGTCCCACAATCACCCCTTGCTGGATCTATGTTGCCCTCGTTGCCTTTGCTAAAGCGTTTCCTAAAGTTTTATTCTCGCCTTACCGTGTACCAGACCTCTTGCTACGTTTCTCGACTCCAAACCTCTGTTGCCTGCCCTGACGTTCTGCCTGTCCACGACCACGAACCATTGCCGCCTGCCCTGACCTTCTGCCTGCCCACGACTACGATTCTCGGACTACGACTCTGTACCACGCTGCACCTCGGCTGCCACCGCAAGCAAGTCACGTCAGGGGTAGCGACCTGGTAGCCTCACGCCGCAGCAAGTCCATCCCGCTTTGCGGCGGGCTCTGGTGAAAACCGGGGGCTACTTAGATTCCGTTCCCTGGCGTGGCTTAGCTATCATCGCTTGCGGTGGTCCAGTGGGTCCACCACCCAGCCGTTACAGTTAGATCCAGCCATGGACCCCGCCAAGGTGCCCTTGCCAAGTCTAGCGGATCTCACGAACATTGTCGGCCAACAGTCGCAGCAGATCGCACAACAGGCACAGCAATTGGGTCAGCTGTCCGCCATGATGCGCCAATTCCTGGCCTCCCAGCAGCAGCAACCTGCCTCTTCACCAGTGGTTCCATCTCCTTCGGCCGTCCCGCTGGCAACTGTGGGTCCGAAGCTTCGTCTTCCTCTACCCTCCAAGTTTGACGGGGACTCGAAGCTCTGCAGAGGCTTTATTACGCAGTGCTCCATGCACGTGGAGCTGATGGCCGGTCAGTTCCCCACTGAAAGGGCGAAGGTGGCGTTCGTGGTGAGCCTGCTATCCGGAAAAGCCCTGGCCTGGGCGACACCTCTTTGGGACCGGAATGACCCTGTGACTGCAGACCTACAGGTTTTCCTCACTGAATTCCACAGCGTTTTTGAGGAGCCTGCGCGAGCATCTTCCGCGGAGACAGCGCTACTGAACCTACGCCAAGGGGACTCCTCCGTAGGGGAGTATGCGGTCCAGTTCCGCACCCTAGCCTCCGAGCTGTCATGGAACGACACCGCTCTCTGCGCCACGTTCAAGAAGAGTCTGTCAAGCAGAATAAAAGACGCACTTGCGGCAAGAGACCTTCCTTCTTCTTTGTGCGAACTTATCCATCTGGCTACCCGCATTGACGTGCGGTTCACGGAGAGACAGCAGGAGCTCAGCCAAGAGCGTGACTCGGCACAGCCTCTCTGTCTACCTCGCTTGGCCCCCGTGTTCCAAAGGCCTCCGCTGCCTCCCACACAGTTCGCTACAGAGGAACCCATGCAGGTGGACCGGGCCCACTTGTCGGAGGAGGAGCGGTCCCGCCGCCGGATGGAGAACCTTTGTCTCTACTGCGCCAGTCCGGACCATTTCCGTAGGAGTTGTCCGCAGCATCCTCAGCGGTCGGGAAACGCTCGCACCTAGGTGGCGTAGGAGAGGCGTCCCTAGGTGCTCACTCTTCCTCTCCACGACTGTTGTTGCCGGTACAAGTAACGACGGATTCTGGTCTATCGTTCCGGGCCTCTGCCTTCCTGGACTCCGGCTCCGCCGGGAACTTTATTCACGCCTCCCTGGTGTCACGCTATCGCTTGCCAGTAACCCGCCTGGAGAAGCCCTTGGTTATCTCATCCATCAGTGGGGAGCTTCTCAGTGACTCCATCTGTTCATCACCCGCTGGTGACCTCCGTGTAGGGGTCCTCCACACGGATAAGATCTCCTTTCATGTCCTGCCTCGCGCCTCTTCGGCGATCCTGTTGGGGCTGACCTGGCTGCAACGTCAAGCCCCTGCACTTGATTGTAAGACAGGTGAAGTCCTGTGTTGGGGAAAGGAGTGCCAGGATCTCTGTTTGGTGGCACCTCGCCCGGTGTCCATCGCTCCTCCCCAGTCGTCTATCAAGTCTCTGCAAGGTCTGCCAGCGGAGTACCAGGATTTTGGAGATGTGTTCTCGGAGAAACAGGCTGAGAGGCTACCACCCCATCGGCCAAATGACTGCCCTATCGACCTCCTTCCCGGAACCAGTCCTCCTCGGGGTAGGGTCTACCCTCTGTCTGTGCCCGAGACCCAGGCCATGTCGGCCTATATCCAGGAGAATTTGTCGAAGGGTTTTATACGCAAGTCTTCCTCGCCCGCCGGGGCTGGTTTCTTCTTCGTCCAGAAAAAAGACGGTTCACTTCGCCCGTGTATTGACTACAGAGGGCTAAACAAGATCACGGTGAAGAACCGCTACCCCGGATCTCTGAGCTATTTGATCGCCTCCGTGGAGCCAAGGTCTTTACTAAATTAGACCTACGAGGAGCCTATAACCTCATCAGAATACACGAAGGGGATGAGTGGAAACGGCTTTCAACACACGGACGGGCATTTTGAGTATCTCGTGATGCCGTTCGGCTATGCAATGCCCCAGCCGTATTTCAGGAGTTCGTCAACGACGTGTTTCGGGACTTGCTGTACACCTGCATCATTGTATACTTGGACGACATCCTGATTTTTTCCCCTGACATCCAGACCCATCGGGTACAAGTACGCCAGCTTCTGCGACGCCTGCGGGGCAATCGTCTGTATGCCAAGCTGGAGAAGTGGCGGTTCCACCAGGCCAGCCTTCCTTTCCTTGGGTACATAGTTTCCGATCGAGGTCTGCAGATGGACCCAGCTAAACTCTCCGCGATCCAGCAGTGGCCACGACCTGTCAGTCTTCGGGCGATTCAACGTTTCCTAGGATTCGCCAACTACTACCGGCAGTTCATTCCCCATTCTCTACGCTGGTGGCTCCCATCGTGGCTCTCACCCGTAAGAATGCTAACCCGAGATGCTGGCCTCCGTCGGCGAAGAAGCATTCTCCAGTCTGAAGACAGTATTCTCCTCAGCACCTATTTTGGTCCGGCCTGATCCAGGAAGACCCTTCAGCCTAGAGGTGGATGCCTCTTCCGTGGGAGCCGGGGCTGTCCTGACCCAGAAGGGCCCTAAAGGCAAGACTGTCACAGGTGTTTTTTTTTTCAAAGACCTTCTCCTCGGCAGAACGTAATTACGCCACTGGAGACCGGGAACTGTTGGCCATAAAATTGGCCCTGGAAGAGTGGCGACATCTGTTGGAGGGAGCTCGGCACCCGTTTGACGTCTTCACAGACCATAAAAATCTCCGATACCTCCAGACAGCTCAGCGTTTGAACCCTCGCCAGGCCCGGTGGTCTCTGTTCTTCTCGCGCTTTGATTTTCAAGATACACTTCCGACCGGCGAGAAGAATATCAAGGCGGACGCCCTCTCCCGTGCGTCTGACATCACCGGGGAGGAACCAGTGTCACAGCACATCATAAGTCCTGAACGGCTGATTCATGTGGCTCCTGTGGATCTCCGGAACGTTCCAGAACCTACGTGCGTCCCGCGCTCAGGAGGAGGATTCTGGGTTGGGGGCATAGCTCTCTTCTGGCCGGCCACCCCGGCGTACGGAAATCCTACGTCCTCATCTCGCGACACTACTGGTGGCCAACCCTGCTCCAAGACGTCAAGGACTTCGTTTTTTCCTGCACCACACGTGCCCAAAACAAGGTCCCTCGCCATAGGCCCGCTGGTCTCTTAGTCCCTCTGCCAGTTCCAGAGTCTCCATGGACACACATAGGCATGGACTTTATCACGGACCTTCCTCCTTCTTCGGGAAACTCGGTCATCTGGGTGGTCACTGACCGATTTTCTAAAATGTCCCACTTTGTGCCGCTTCCTGGTCTTCCTTCGGCTCCCCAATTGGCAGGATACTTCTTCCATCACATCTTTCGTCTGCATGGTCTACCATCCCACATCGTCTCCGACCGTGGCGTCCAATTTGTCTCTAAATTCTGGCGTGCCCTGTGTTCCCGGTTGCAAATCAAGCTAGATTTCTCTTCTGCATATCATCCCCAGACAAATGGGCAGGTGGAGAGGGTAAACCAGATCTTGGGGGGGTTTCTACGGCACTTCGTGTCCGGACGACAGGACAACTGGTCCGAATTGCTGCCTTGGGCCGAGTTCTCATATAATCATCGAGACTCCGACTCAACTGGCCGTTCTCCTTACCTGGTGGTCTATGGCCGTCACCCGCGCCCTCCCCTCCCCCTGGCTTCCACCTCCGAGGTTCCCGCCGTGGACAACCAGGTTCAGGATATCAGGATCATTTGGCGAGAGACCCGACAAGCCTTACTCCAGGCTTCAGCCCGTATGAAGACCCAGGCTGACAAGAGGAGAAGACCTTCCCCAACGTTCCTCCCAGGGGATAAAGTGTGGCTCTCTTCTGAATACGTACGCCACAAAATCCCCAGCTATAAATTGGGTCCGCGGTTTCTGGGACCCTTCAGAATTCTGCGACAACTGAACCCGGTGTCCTATAAACTCTGTCTGCCTCCATCTCTCCGGGTTCCTAACGCTTTTCATGTCTCCCTCCTAAAGCCTCTGGTCCTGAACCGGTTCTCCCAGAGGAGCGCTGCTCCGTCTCCTGTGCTAGAATCCCCTGATGTCTTTGAAGTGAAGGACATCTTGGACATGAAGATCGTCAGGGGTAAGCGATTTTTTCTTGTAGATTGGAGGGGCCCCGAAGAGAGGTCCTGGGAACCGGAGTCCAATATCCTAAACCCAGACCTTATCTGTAAGTTCCTTCAGCCTAAAAAGAGGGGGAGACCTAAGGGGGGGGGGTACTGTCGCGGTACAGTCCGCTCCTCGGCCCGCGGGCCGCGGGCGCACCCGTGGCCGCCCCCCCGGACGCCCACCAGGGTCGGGTGCCGCCGCTGGCCGCGGGACGAGCCGGGGGTCCGCGCCTGCCAAGGACTCACCTGACCTCGCTCCTGTGCCGTCCGCGCCCTCTGCCGGCCGCGGCGCGCGGGCCCGCGTCCTAAGGCGCGCGCTCGTTCTCGAGGATTTAAAGGGCCAGCACCCCGATAATTGGCCAATTGCCAGGCGCTTCCCCTACTTAAGGTCACGTCCCACAATCACCCCTTGCTGGATCTATGTTGCCTCGTGCCTTAGCTAAAGCGTTTCCTAAAGTGTATTCTCGCCCTACCGTGTACCAGACCTCTTGCTACGTTTCTCGACTCAGAACCTCAGCTGCCTGCCCTGTACTAGTGCCTGTCCACGACCACGAACCCTTGCCGCCTGCCCTGACCTTACTGCCTGTCCCACGACCAGGCTACCATTTGCCTGCCTTGCCTCCCGACCTTCTGCCTGCCCACGACTACGATTCTCGGACTACGACTCTGTACCACGCTGCACCTCGGCTGCCATCGCAAGCAAGTCACGTCAGGGATGACGACCTGGTAGCCTCACGCCGCAGCAAGTCCATCCCGCTTTGCGGCGGGCTCTTGTGAAAACCGGGGGCTACTTAGATTCCGTTCCCTGGCGTGGCTTAACTATCATCGCTTGCGGTGGTCCAGTGGGTCCACCACCCAGCCGTTACAGTAAGTATGCAGGATAACGGGTCTGTAGATAGGTATGCAGGGCTCCAGGATGGTAAGTAGGTATGCAGTGCCCCAAGTGGGTATTTATCTATTCAGTGTCGCAGGTTGGTTGTTATGTATGCAGTGCTCCCGATGGGTAGGTGGGTGTGCAGGGCTCCAGGTGAGTAGGTATGTGTGCATGGCTCCAGGTAGGTAGGTGTGCAGGGCTCCAGGTGGGTAGGTAGGTGTGCAGGGCTCCAGGTGGGTAGGTAGGTTTGCAGGGCTCCAGGTGGGTAGGTAGGTGTGCAGGGCTCCTTGTGGGTAGGTAGGTTTGCAGGGCTCCAGGTGGGTATGTAGGTGTGCAGGGCTCCAGGTAGGTAGGTAGGTGTGCAGGCTCCAGGTGGGTAGGTAGGTGTGCAGGGCTCCCAAATGGGTAGGTAAGGGGGGCAGGGCTCCAGGGGGTATTTTAGGTAAGCAGGGCCCTTTAAATTTTTCAGGGGAAAACAAGGTCCCTTGGTGATTTGGTAGGTTTGCAAAGGGGCCCGGGGGGTGCATTTTATGGTATGCGGGTTCCCCAGGTGAGTAGGAGGTAAAACAGAATACCCCGAAAAGGTAGGTTTGGTTTTGCAGGACCCCAAAAATGGATATGTTTTGCAGGGTTCTGATAATTTGGGGAGAAAAAGCAGGGGTCAGTTGGTAGGTTTTGGGGAGGAAAGGGCCCCCCGGTGGGTGGAAAGTGTGCGGATTCCACGGGGGTTAAAAATCCAAACTACCCAGGGCTCCTGGAGGGGCCCACAAGCAACTGCCTACCAATGAGCAGTGCTCCCATAAAGCTGGTGCCTGTGCCATTGCTCATGTGCAGCAAACCGTCCCCCTCAGCTAATCCCCCGGGAGGGTTTTGGGCTCTATTCAACCCCCGCCCGGGTTTCAAAAAAGGGTACCATAAAATGAGGTATATAAGCTATTACACCTGTATCCCGGGGGTGACCCAGGGAGAAGGGATATTCACACCATTCCAAAATTGGGAGATTATGATGTAAAAAGTTTTGTAAGGGCATGAGAAAACCTCGAGGGAAGGGGGGGGGGGGTCCAAATTTCCCCGAAACCCCCTCCCAAGCAGCCAGGAAGATAATTTCGTTGGGGGGTTTTTGGCCTTAATTTTGGGGGCCCGTCTGGTCTGGGGGTCTAAATTATGGGGGAGTCTGGTCTGGGGTCTGTTTGGGAGTCTGGTCTGGGGTTTGTATTTGGGGTCAGTCTGGGCTGGGGTCTGTATTAGGGGTCAGTCTATTCTGGGGTCTGTATTAGGGGTCAGTCTGGTCTGGGGTCTGTTTTTAGTGGTAGTCCCGGTCTGGGGGGTTTTGTTTTTTGGGGTCAGGTTTGGTCTGGGGTCTGTATTAGTGGCCAGTCTGGTCTGGGGTCTGTATTAGGGATCAGTCTGGTCTGGGGTCTGTATTAGTGGTCAGTCTGGGCTGGGGTCTGTTTTAGGGGCCAGTCTGGTCTTTGGGGTTTTGATTAGGGGCCCGTCTGGTTTTGGGGGGCTGGGATTACGGGTTCAAAAATCCTGGGCTGGGGGGCTGTATTAAAGGGTCAAATCTGGTCTGGGGTTTTGAAATTGGGTCAGTCGTTTTGGGGGCTGTATTAGGGGGGTTTCTTAAGGGTTCTTTTGGGCTTGGGGGTCTGGGATTAGGGGTCGTCTATTTGGGGTCCGTATTATTTATCGTCTAGTCTGGGGTCTGTATTAGTGATCAGTCTAGTCTGGGGTCTGTATTAGGGATCTGTCTGGGCTGGGCTCTGTTATTAGGGGTCGGGTTGGGGTGGGGTCTGTTTTAGTGGTCAGTCGGGTGGGGTCTGTATTTGTGGTCAGTCTGGTCTGGGGTCTGTATTTTGGGGCCAGTCTTTGGGTTTGGGGGCTGTGGGTTTGTGGTCAGGGTTTTTCTGGGGTTTTGTATTGTTTTGGGGGGGAGTCTGGTCTGGGGTCTGTATTAGGGATCAGTCTGGTCTGGGGTTTGTATTTGGGGTCAGTCTGGTCTGGGGGTCTGAAAATTGGGGGGTCAGTCTGGTTAATTTTTGGGGGTTGTTTTGTTTGGGTTTGGGGTTTGGCAGTTGGTCTGGGGTCTGTATTAGGGATCAGTCTGGTCTGGGGTTTGTATTTGGGGTCAGTCTGGTCTGGGGTCTGTATTAGGGGGGGATTTCAGTTCTGGTCTTTGGGGGCTGTATTTGGGGCCCGGTTGGTCTGGGTTTTGGTTTGGTTATTGGCGGGGGCGGTTTTGGGTTTCTGGGGTCTGTAAATTTGTGGCCCGTCTTGGGGGCTGGGGTCCTTTTTTATTAGGGAGGGCCAAGGGGCATTGGTGGGGGCGTATTAGTGGTCGTTTGGTTCGGGGTTGTATTAAAGGGGGGTGGTCAGGGGTTGGGGGCTTTTTTGGGGACCCTTTGATTAGGGGTCATTCTGGTTGGGGTTTGTATTTTTGGGGGGCAGTTGGTTTTGGAGTCTTGTGGTTGTGGTCAGTTGGTCTGGGGTCTTTTGTTAGTGGTTTAGTTGGTTTTGGGGTCTGGGATTGTGGTCAGTTGGTTTTGGGGTTTTGAAATTAAAAGGTAGTCTGGGGCTGGGTGTTTTAGTGGTCAGTCCGGTTTTGGGGGTTTTATTAGAGGTCAGTCTGGTTGGGGGTTTGTATTAAGGGGGTGAGTATGGGTTTTGGGGTCCCGTATTAGTGGTAGTTGGTTGGGGGGTTTTATTAGAGTCAGGGCTGGTCTGGGGTTTTTTATTATGGGGGGTCTGGTCTGGGGTCTGTATTATGAGGAGTCTGGGGCTGGGGGGGGGGCTGGGATTAGTGGTCAGTTTGGTTGGGGGCCGGTTTTTAGGGGTCAGTTTGTTGGGGTCTTTTATTAGGGATCAGGCTGGTATTTGGGGGCTTTTTATTAGTGGTCAAATCTGGTCTGGGGGCCCTTTTTTAGGGGATCAGTCTGGTCTGGGGTCTGTATTAGTGGTCAGTCTGGTCTGGGGTCTGTATTAGGGATCAGTCTGGTCTGGGGTCTGTATTAGTGGTCAGTCTGGTCTGGGGTCTGTATTAGTGGTCAGTCTGGTCTGGGGTCTGTATTAGGGGTCAGTTGGTCTTTGGGGGCTGTATTTTTTTGGGGGGATTAGGGGTCTGGTCTGGGATCTGTATTAGTGGTCAGTTGGTTTGGGGGCCCGTATTAGGGATCAGTCCCGGTTGGGGGGCTGTATTTTGTGGTCAGGGCTGGTCTGGGGGCTGTTTTAGGGGCGGGTTTTTCTTGGGGGCTGTTAAATTTGTGGTCAGTCTGGGTCTGGGGTCTTTTTTTAAGGGGGTCAGTCTATTCCCGGGGTCTGTATAGTGTCAGTTAGTCTGGGGTCTTTTTTAGTGATCCGTCTTAGTTAAGGGGTCTGTATTAGGGAAAACTTCTGGGTGGGGCCTGTATTTAAGTCAGTCTGGGCTGGGGTCTGTATTAGTGGTCAGTCTGGTCTGGGGTCTGTATTAGTGGTCAGTCTGGTCTGGGGTCTGTATTAGGGGCCAGTCTGGTCTGGGGTCTGTGTTAGTGGTCAGTCTGGTCTGGGGTCTGTATTAGTGGCCAGTCTGGTCTGGGGTCTGTATTAGTGGTCAGTCGGGGCTGGGGTTTTTTTTTTTTTTTTGGGTCAGTTGGGCTGGGGTCTTTTAATTGGGGTTCGTTGGTTTTGGAGTTGTGGTTTGTGGTTTTGTTTTGGGGCTGGGGCTTTTATTAGTGTCCCTCTTTTTGGGGGTCTGTATTAGTGGTCAGTCTGGTCTGGGGTCTGTATTAGTGGTCAGTCTGGTCTGGGGTCTGTATTAGGGATCAGTCTGGTCTGGGGTTTGTATTTGGGGTCAGTCTGGTCTGGGGTCTGTATTTGGGGTCAGTCTGGTCTGGGGTCTGTGTTAGTGGTCAGTCTGGTCTGGGGGGCCCGTGTTAGTGGGTACTGGTCAGGGGTCTTTTATTAGTGGCCCAGTTGGTCTGGGGGGCTGTATTAGGGAAAACAGGGTTTGGGGGCTGGGGTCCCGTATTAGGGGCCAGTCTGGTTTTTGGGGTCTGTAAATTTGCGGTCAGTTGGGCTGGGGTCTCGTATTAGGGGGTCGTCTGGGGTTGGGGGGCTGTATTAGAGGCCAGTTGGTCCCGGGGTCTGGATTAGTGGGTCGGGCGGCCATGGGGTTGTATTAGTGGTCAGTCTGGTCTGGGGTCTGTATTAGGGATCATTCTGGTCTGGGGTTTGTATTTGGGGTCAGTCGGTTGGGTTGTGTTAGTGGTCATTTTGGGCTTTGGGGTTGTGTTTGTGGTCGTCTGGTCTTTGGGGGTTTTTAAATTTGTGGTCAGTTCCCCGGTTGGGGTCTGTATTAGAGGTCAGTTGGTTGGGGGGCTGTATTTGTGGGGCGTTGGTCTGGGGTTGGGATTAGAGGGGCAGTCTGGTCTGGGGTTTGTATTAGTGGTGAGTATGGTCTGGGGTCCGGTATTAGGGGGTTTAGTCGGTTTTGGGGTTTTGTTTTAGGATCGTCTGGTTTTGGGGTCCCGTATTAGCGGTCAGTCTGGTCTGGGGGTTTTATTAGGGGTCGACTGGTTGGGGTTTGTATTTTGGGGGTCAGTCTGGGGTTTGGGGTTTGTTAAATTAAACGGTCAGTCTGGTTGGGGTCCGTATTAGGGAAATTTAGGGCTGCGTTTTGGGGTTTGTATTTGGGGTCAGTTGGGGATGGGAAATCTGTGTTAGTGGTCAGGTTTTGGTCTGGGGGTCGTGTTTGTGGTAGGGAGGTCTGGGGGTCTTTATTAGGGCCCGGGTTTGGGTTGGGGGGCTGTATTTGGGTCAGTTGGGCTGGGGTTGGGATTAATGGTCCCGTTGGGCTGGGGTCTGTATTTTTTTTTCAAATTTGGGTTGGGGTTGTTTAAATGGTCGTCTGGGGTTTGGGGGTTTTATTAGGGCCCGTCTGGCTGGGGTCCGGGAAATTTTTGGGGCTGGGCTGGTCTGGGGTCTGTAAATTAAATGGTCAGTTTGGGGTTTTGGGTCTGTTTTTAGTGGCAGTTTTTGGTTTTGGGGTTGTATTAGGGTCATTTTGGGGTTGGGGGGCCCAAATTTTTGGTCAGTCTGGGCTGGGTCTGAAATTAAGGGGTTTGTCTGGTCTGAGGTCTGTATTAGGGAAACAGTCTGGTCTGGGGTCTGTAAAAAGGGGGGGTTTTGGGGCCCCTGGGTTTTTTATCAGGGGGGCTTGTTGGGGGCTTCATTGGGCCACTCCAGGGCCCCCCCGTTTGGGCCCCAAACCCACCAACCCAACCCTCCAAGGCCCAAAAAAAGGTTTTTTTGCCGCAAAAAAAACCCCTTGAACCCTTTTGGCCTCCTTGGTTTTTGGCAAAAATCCCACAAAAGTCCCCATTCCAAATGACCCAAAATCAAACGTCCAATGGGAAAAAGAAAGGGGGGAAAACCCGGAAAAAAACGGGGTTGAACCCCCCAAAACCACATTTATAAAAACTCTTTTAAGGGGGGCAGCAGAGGCTGGGCCGGGGTTCCCCCCCCCCCCCCGTCATGCGGGGGGATTGTGCGCAGGTGGGTTTTGAAAATATTTTTCAGTGGGAAAGTGCACACAGTCCTCGCTCTACAATCTGCTTTCAGTTTAAAAGCCCCTTTTTAACCCCGGGTCTATCCCAAATTTCACTTGGATTTTTCTCCATTTACCCTTTTTGGGTGTGCTGCTCTATGGGGGAAAAATTTTCCCAAATTTAAAAAGTTGCTTTAAAACCCCCATCGACCTTGGGTTTTGTTTTCTCTGTCGGCAGGATGCCGAAAAAAGTCGCTGCCTTTTTTTTGGGGGGGGGGGGGGGGGGGAGGGGGGGGGGGGGGGGGGGGGGGGGGGGGGGGGGGGGGGGGGGGGGGGGGGGGGGGGGGGGCGGGGGGGGGGGGCCCCGGCAAAAAAATTAAATTTAATAAAATAAAAAGGAAATAATTTTTAAAAGAAAATGAAAGTAAACCCCCCCATTAACCACACAAAAAAATTCCTACACGCCCCAGGGCATTTCCCCAGGCCTAATTTACCCAAACATTTTAAAACCCAAAGGGTTTTTAAATGTGGAAAAAGAACGGTGTAATAAACAATTTTTTTTTTTTTTTTTTAAAAAGGAAGAAAAATGCTTTTTTATGCAAAATTAAAAAAGAAAATTCCACAGTAATTTGTAGGTAAACTCAGAGCATGTCCCCGAAAAATACAACTTCTCTCGCATCAAACAAGTCCGCGTCCGGCTGCGTCATTGACAAAATCAAAAAGTCACGACTGTTGAGGCAAAAACTGGAGCAAGGCGGCTGCGCCCCTGAGGCCGGGGACTGAGGGATGAAAGGCAAGTTAGTCCTTGTGATGTGAAGACCCAAAAAGTTAAGTGATGAATATTCGGTGCCAGCACAAAAGTCTGGACCTTGATATTTATAAATCAGGGTAAATGAGGGGATAAAGGGAAGGATTGTAGTGCCCTTCCCCCCATATAATGTATTAGTCAATTATATGTATCCCAAAATGATTGCTCTATAAGCTGCTCCTCATCCCATAACTATCAGAGCTGGAGGGCGGGGATGGCTGCCATTGTTCTTTACACCAATAGGATATAAAGCCGCCTATAAAAAATGCAACACCCCCCCCCCCCCCCAAATTTGTCAAAATTAAAATTTTTGGCACCTCCCCCCCCAAAGAAAGAAAGGTCATAGCAGCTAATCCATAACTTAGACATATCCCCTAATGGAGCCATTGAAGAATACACCTCGTCCCACAAGCCCCTGTCCGGCTCCGTGGACCGAAAAACACAATAAAAGTTATGGCGACCTCAAAACCTTGCTGGGTCCCAGTAGCCCCCGAGGGGCTGATCATCAGCTGCGGCGCTGCACACAGTCCGGGCATTGGTGCTGGTACTGATTGTGCAGTCAGTGATGCAGCGGCCAGGACTATGGCAGGGATGAGCGACTGTTCTCTGTTGTCAGCCAATTGCACGTTCTCAATGCAAACAAATCAAATTTTGGAAGAAACAGGATCAAGCCAGCGACTACTCACCCAGTGCAGTGCCAGCAGCGAGTACGACAAACTGGAAGTGAGCAAGGTGCGACGACAAGTCCACCTCCTGTCAGTACTGAAGAAAAGGGAAGGAAGATCAGGGATAAGAGTGATACATTGTGGCCGAAGGTGTGATACAGTAACTGTGCGAGTAACCCCTGCACTGCTGGACCCCCGGCTACACACAGCCCTACTGTATGTTATACACAGCCCTATGCTATACACAGGCCTATACTATACAAAGCCGTATACTATACACAGACCTATCACTATTACTCCAGCATATGCTATTCAACAGACCTATACTATACACAGCCCTATGCTATACACAGACCTATACTATACACAGCCCTATACTATACACAGCCCTATACTATACACAGACCTATACTATACACAGCCCTATACTATACACAGACCTATACTATACACAGCACTATACTATACACAGACCGTTCCATTATACTGTTACACAAGCCCTATGCTATACAACAGGTCCTATCACTATTACAAGCCCTTATGTATACACCAGCCCTATGCTATATACAGCCCCTATACTATACCAAGCCTTGCTCATACACAGGGCCTATACTATACACAGCCCTATGCTATACACAGACCTATACTATACACAGCCCTATACTATACACAGACCTATACTATACACAGCCCTATACTATACACAGACCTATACTATACACAGCCCTATGCTATACACAGACCTATGCTATACACAGACCTATACTATACACAGCCCTATACTATACACAGACCTATACTATACACAGCCCTATGCTATACACAGGCCTATGCTATACACAGGCCTATACTATACACAGACCTATACTATACACAGTCCTATGCTATACACAGACCTATACTATACACAGCCCTATGCTATACACAGGCCTATACTACACACAGCCCTATGCTATACACAGACCTATGCTATACACAGACCTATACTATACACAGCCCTATACTATACACAGGCCGGTGCTATACACAGACCTATACTATACACAGCCTATTATATAAACAGAACTTACTTATTACACGGACCTATACTATACACAGATCTTCTACTATAACACAGCCCTATGCTTATACACAGCCTATACTATACAAGCCCTATGCTATACTCAGTTCTATCGTATTTAAACAGACCTATTACTATACACAGCCCTATGCTATACACAGAACTATACTATACACAGACCTATACTATACACAGCCCTATGCTATACACAGCCCTATGCTATACACAGACCTATACTATACACAGCCCTATGCTATACACAGTCCTATGCTATACACAGACCTATACTATACACAGCCCTATGCTATACACAGCCCTATACTATACACAGACCTATACTATACACAGCCCTATACTATACACAGACCTATACTATACACAGACCTATACTATACACAGCCCTATGCTATACAGAGACCTATACTATACACAGCCCTATGCTATACACAGGCCTATGCTATACACAGACCTATGTTATACACAGGCCTATGCTATACACAGACCTATGTTATACACAGTCCTATGCTATACACAGGCCTATACTATACACAGTCCTATGCTATACACATCCCTACTGTATGCTATACACAGCCCTACTGTATGCTATATACAGGCCTATGCTATACACAGGCCTATACTATACACAGCCCTACTGTATGTTATACACAGGCCTATACTATACACAGCCCTACTGTATGTTATACACAGCCCTATGCTACAGACAGACCTAAACTATACACAGCCCTATACTATACACAGCCCGATACTATACACAGGCCTTCTGTACGTTATACATAGCCCTATACTATACACAGACCTATACTATACACAGCCCTACTGTATGTTATACACAGTCCTATGCTATACACAGACCTATGTTATGCACAGACCTATACTATACACAGCCCTATACTATACACAGCCCTATGCTATACACAGGCCTACTGTATGTTATACAGAGTCCTATACGTCTTGAGGAAAGAAAGTTTCTACATAAACATAGAAAGGGATTCTTTACTGTTAGAGCAGTGAGACTATGGAACTCTCTGCCAGAGGAACTTTGTAAGGGTTTGGTGGATTCGCTGGACCCCCGCAAGCGATGGTGTAAGCCACGCCAGGGAGCGGAGTCTAATTAGCCCCCGGTATTCACCAGAGCCCGCCGCAAAGCGGGATGGATTTGCTGCGGCGTGAGGCTACCAGGTCGCTACCCTGAAAAAACGTGACTTGCTTGCGATGGCTGGCGGGGGTACTGGCGTGGTAAAATCATAATCCAGAGACGTAGTCGGGGATAGGCAGGAGGTCAGGGCAGGCGGCAGAGGTTGTGGTCAGGACGGGCAGAAGGTAGCGCAGGGGGCAAACAGACAGGTCAGGGAAAAGTAGCAGAACGGGCTGGTACAACGGGTAATTCAATATGGACTCCAACACTCTCTACGACACGTAACGCACACCTCAATCTGGCAGGAGAGTGCGGAGGGGGTAATCCTTATATAGGACCAGGCCCGGCAATAGACCAATTACGGGGACACTGACCCTTTAAATCCAGACCAGCCGTCGCGCGCGCGCCCTAAGGAGCGGGTACGCATGCGGAGGCCGGGACGGGCAGACTCAGCGTTACACAGAGAGTGGAGGGTAATGACGGCTGGCGCCCTGGAAGCGGGGGGATGGAGCAGGCAGCCGCGGCACCTCGCGCTGACTCCCTGCGGCAGGGGGGCGGGGCCAGCGGGGAGCAGCGGTTGCCTGCGACCACCCTTGACAGTACCCCCTTAGGTCTCCCCCTCTTTTTTCGGAACCTAGAGATGAGGTCAGGAGGAAGGTTGGCCTCAGGTTCCACGAACGCTCTCCAGCCGAAACCGTACCCCTTCAGTCAATAAGAAAGGAAAGAACTGCTTCCCCCTCAATGTCTTCCTCCCCAGCACCTCTTGACCTCAAAGATGTTATCAGAGTTGGCAAAGGAGAGGCGAGACAGGATCCCACGGGTAAGAAAGCGATTCAGCCTACCGGTTTGAGGAGGAGACACGTGAAAACGCGTAGGGATACAATAGGAGCTTGTATGCACGGGTTAGCTGCCGAGAAGTACCAAAAAAGGGCCCAAATACTTGGGGGCCCAACTTGTAACTGCGCACCTTGAAGCGGGAATATGTACTTGGCAGATAAACAACCTTATCACCGGCTTATTATATGGGGCGGGGATTCTCCTGGTAACCTGCTCGGCTGGGCCTTGGTGCGAGCGGAAGGCCCGTAGAAGGGCCTGTCGTTGTAATTGCCATGAGTGCCTTGATGTCCCGTACTTGGGCATCAATGGCAGGAGTGTGACACGAGGAAGGCAGAGGGAGAGGTGGGCAGGGATGTAACCTAAACACAATAAAAAAGGGGGAGGCTCCAGTGGACTCCGAGTCTAGGGAATTATAGGAGAATTCCGCCCAGGGGAGGAGGTCAGGCCAGTTCTCCTGACGGGCGGACACAAAATGTCGCAGATAGGTACATAAAACTTGGTTGACCATCTCCACCCTGCGTTGGTTTGAGGGTGATATGCAGAGAGACGTCCAGGCTGACCTTGCAATCTGAGCACACAGAGCACAGCCGAATTTTGATACAAAACGGGACCCCATATCAGAGATGATTTGCAAAGGGGAGCCGTGTAGCCGAAAGATGTGGTGGAAGAGGTGCCTGGGCCAGCTGGGGGGCAGACTGGTAACCGGGGGCAGCGGAAACAAAGTGAGCATCTTATGAAAATCTATCATTCACCACCCAGATGACCGTGTTTTTAGAGGAGCCGGGAAGCGTCAGTAACAAAAATCCTTGGCAAATATGAGACAAATGTCTTTCTGGCACCGGAAGAGGAGAACAGAAGCATAACCCGCGGCGTCTGAGACGAGTGACTTTGTTATAGGGCACAGGAGGTACAGGCCAGGCAAAGTCTCTAATGTCTTGAGTGTGAGTGGGCACCAATAATAGCGAGAGATCAATTGTAACGGACTTGTTGGACCGCGGATGTCCCGCTGTTACGAGAGGACATGCACCCCAATTAAGGATCGAGGCCGCATGGCAGGACGGACATAGGTTCTTCCCAGGGGGTTGATGTTGAAGATCCCAAGGGGGCCGCCGTGAAGCCTTTCAGGAGGGAATTATGTGCTGCAGAGGCGGCTCTAGGCCCACGGTAGTCCGAGGACTAGGAGGCATCAGCCCTGAATTCTTTTCGGCTGGCCGGAAAGTGAAGGAGAAGTTTTAAAGGGTCGAAGAAGAGAGCGACCACCGGGTCATTGCCGAGGATTTCAATCGCATGAGCAGATTGGAGATACATGAGATTTTTGATGATCGGTGATGATCTCAACGGGGATGGCGAGCTCCCTCCAGCCAAGTGTCGCCATTCTTCCAGGGTCTAACTTTAATGGCCAGTATTCACGATCACCGATAAGTGTACTTTCGTGTACGGCGGAGGTGAAGTTTGGAAAGAAACCTCAAGTACGCAATCTCCCAGTGGAGACTTTGAAGAAAGAAGGACAGCGCGGCACCCACTGAGGAGGCATCCACTTCTAGGACATAATGGGCGCTGTGGGTCGGGCGAGAGACAGGACAGGGGCTCTGAAGCGAATAGCTGCTTTAAGACGATTTAAGGCTTCCTGGGCTTTGGGAGGCCCAGGATTTTGGGTTAGCATTCTTCTTGGTGTGGGCTACCAGTGGGGGTCACCAGGTGGAGAGTTGCGGGATGAACTGCTTGTAATAGTTTGCGACCCCAAAAAGCATTGGATGCGGACTGGAGGAAGACCCACGGTCGTGGCCACCTTGCAGGACCAGCTGAATGCTTAGAGGGGATCAATCTGGAGGACCTTGTTCCGAAAACGATGTACCCTAAGATGGCAGCGAGGTGCGTTTTTCAAAGAGGCATTTCTCCAGTTTTTTGGCATAAAGCTGGTGGGTGCGGAGACCGTGCTGAGCACCTGGACGGAAGTGGGAGGCGGTGAGTCTCTAGATGTGGCGGAGAGAAGATTAAAATGTCGTCTCCAGATAGACAATGACGCAGATGTGAGAAGGTCGCGGAGATCTCGTTGACGAAGTTTGAACACCAGCCGGAGCGTTGCAGATGCGAATGGCTGACGAAGATATTTCGAAGTGGCAATCTCTGGGTATTTAAGGCCGGTCTTCCATAGTCACTTCCCGGATAACTATCAAGTTGCAAGCTCCGCGGTAAGTTAAATCCCAATTTGGAAAAATTTTGCGCCATTTAGGCGATCAAACAGTTCCGAGATCAGAAGGCAGGGGTGGTATGGATTTTTTTATGGTGATTTTATTTAGGCCAAGATAATCGATTACAGGGCCGTGTGAGTTCCATCTGTCTTTTCGGACAAAGCATGAAAATCCGCGCCCCCGCAGGCAAGAAGGACTTGCTTATAAAGCCTTTCGGAGATTCTCTGAATATACTCCGACATCGCCATGGTTTCCGAGAAAAAGAAGAGGGTAGACTCGCCTCGGGGAGGAAGTAGTACCGGGGTTGCAGGTTCAACTGGCCGGTGCGGGGGAAGAGTTTCGCCTGTCTTTCGGAAAAAAGGGACGTCGGCTAGATCCTGGTATGAAGTTGGCAGACTTTGAGAGGCTTCGTAGTCTTTGAGAGGCGGACCGTTGAGCAGGACGGAGTACCTGAAGGCATCGTGAAAAAGTGGCACACTGGGACCCAAACGGACATTCTCGGCTGTGTTCCAGTCTAGGAGTCGGAGCATGCTCCTGTAACCAAGGAAGTCCCAGGAGGATTTCTGGAAGAGGAGCGAGGCGCAGAACGAGAAGTTCAGAGTCTCCTTGTGTAAGAGCGCTGATCTGCAAGGTGAGGGGCCGCAGTGGCAGAATGAATAGGCAGCCTTGAGGCATACGCCACTGACAGAGGAGGATCGAACATGGGTTTCTGCTGAGGGGTCACCGGGAGACGGAACTTGGAGCCAGCGCGTGGAGGATTAAATTCACCAGCGGACCCCGAAGTCCAGGAAGGCGGTGGCTTGGAAAGGTGCTTGTCCGGCGAAATTCCACAGAGTACAAGAATGGTCAAGACGGAGAGAGAGGCCGCTCTGGACACCTAGGTATGCTATCCTGCGTAGCCCTAGGTAGCGAGAGTTTTCCGGCGCACCGGACCATGTTCCCCAATGTGAAAGTGGCCAGAACCGCCACAATAGAAAAAAAACCATAGCTGCCTCAGACGAAGCTTCGTAGGTTCCTCCGGGTCAAGTGAGCCCTTTAGACCTGCATGGGTTCGTCCTCAGGAACATGTTGGAGGAGGAAGTGGATGGTGTTAAATATCGGGAGCTAAACGAGGTAGCCGGTGAGGTCGGGCGACCTCCCGTTGTAGGCGGAGCTCTTGTTGTGTTTCGGCAAACCGAATATCCAATTCGGGTAGCCAACCGAATCAGTTCGTCAGAGGAGGAAAGCAGATCCCGACACCAGCGAGCTGTCTTTAATGCGTCCCGAGATGCATTGCCAGAAAGTTGCCACCAGCGCTCATTGTTCAGTCAGTTCTGAGGCGAGGGTCGGAACTGCATGGAGTAGTAGTTTGTGACCCACAGTGGAGCGCCCTGACGGAAGACGAAGCAGAGCTGCAGCAGCGGAGGAGGTGCGGCCAGGTTCCTCGAAGGACGGCGGGAACCCTGGGAGGGAAGGCTTGCAGATTAGCCGTCAAAAGGTCTCCTCGGTCCCATAGCGGAATGGCCCAGGACAGAGCTTCGCCCATTAGGAGGGCTAATTATAAAGGCCACCTTAGGCCCGTAGTAGGGAATCTGGATGCCCCTGCATCTCGAATATGGTGGAGCATTTGACTGATGAAACCTCTGCACTTCTTGGGGTCTCCATCAAAGCGTTGAGGGGAGCGGCAGAGCAGAGAAGGTCCCGGTGCTGAGCAGGTTTTAGAGCCATTGGTGCAGGAGCAACAAGGTGAGGCGTGGAAAGGCGCTGCCGCCGAGGCGAAGGTAGACGGGCTGCAAGGGTACTGCATCATGGCCGAGAGCAGGTCAAATACGCTTTGGGGCTTGCTGTCGACGGCCGGCGTGACTCCCGAGTTCGGGCAGAGATACCCTGGCGGAATCCATGGCCAGATTGGTACTGTAGGGGTTCAGTGGATTCGCTGGACCACCGCAGCGATGATAGTTTAGCCCGCAGAGGAGCGGACGGGAGTCTAAGTAAGCCCCCGGTTTTCACAGTGCCCACCGCAAAAGCGGGATGGAACTTGCTGCGGCGTGAGGCTATCAGGTCGTTATCCCTGACGTGACTTGGATGCGATGGCGGCGGGGTACAGGCGTGGTACAAATCGAATCCAGTGGCGTTAGTCGGACAGGCAGGAGGTCAGGGCAGGCGGCAGAGGTTCGTGGTCCAGTGACGGGCAGAAGGTCCAGGGCAGGGGGGAAAAAAAACCAGGCCAAAAAGGGCAGGAAACGTTTGGGAACGGACTGGTACACGGGGGGAATCAATTGGACCTCCAAACCACTCTCAAGGGCATAACGACAAAACCAAAAAAATTTTGGGGGGAGAGAGTGCGGGCGGGGTATTCCTTATATAGGGCCAGCGCCCGGCAAAAAGGGCCCAATTACCGGGGGAACCCGGCCCTTTAAATCCAGACACAACCCTTCCCCCCGCGCCCTAGGGGGTCGGGTTTCGGCGCGGGGCCGGGGGCGGGCAGGCTCAGGTAAACAGGAGCGTGGACTGGGTAAAATTTTAGCCGGCGCCCCGGGGGGGGGGGATGGTCCCCCAAACCAGCCCCCGGGGACCCGCGCGGAACCCCCCCCCGCGGGCAGGGGGGCGGGGGGCGGGGAAGCCCGCGGGGGGCTGGGCCCCCATGACAAAAATTGTCATGGGTTTAAAATTTAAAAAACAGAGTTCAAAAAAGGGGTTTTTGGGTGCATTTTGGAGCGAAAAAAATTAAAAAACAAGGGTTTTTAGTGTCTAGGATTCTGGGGGTGGGGGCGTTTGATCCCCGGGGGAAATTTTTTTGATTTCCGGGTTTGGGGGTCGGGGAAAGGGAATTTTTTTCCCCCAAAATGAGGGGCAATTGGGTTCTACCTCATTGGGGGGGGTTTTTTCCTTCCTTGGGAAACAACACCTTAGCACAAAAAGGGCCCGAACTGGGAAAGGACGTCTTTTTCCCTTTTTTTTTTTTGGGGGGCCCTTTCAAAAATATTTTAAAAATATAACGCCCTTTTGTATGGGCATACCCGAGTCTATACAATTTTCACAGGCCTATTGTATGTTTTTACAAGTTTCTTTTTAACAAGGGCCCCATTTCTATATTTTTTCAGCCCCATCTATACACAGTCCTATGCATAACAAGGCCCACTGTAAGTTTATAATAGTAATTTTTATACACAGCCCTATTTCTATATAAGTCCTTTTGCTTTCATAGGTACGTTTTGTTATAATAGTAATTTTTTTATACACCCGGCCCCATACTATTTCACGTTCCCATGTTAAAATAAAGGGCCTTTATTATTCCAAAAGGCCCCAAAAATTTACACAGCCCTACTGTATGTTATACACAGCCCTATGCTATACACAGTCCTATGTTATATACAGCCCTATGCTATATACAGCCCTATACTATACAAAAACCTACTGTATGCTATGCACGGGGCCCATGTTATACACGGCCCCTTTTAAAATTTTCAGCCCAATGCCCCTTTCAACCCAATTCCTAAAGTTTTACACAGGCCTATGCTATACACAGCCCAATGCTATAAACCCGGGGCCCCTTACCCATCCCCCGGGCCCAAAGCCCATTTTTAAAAGGGCCATACTATACAAGGCCCCATTTCTATACAGAGTAAATTTAATTTTTACATAGGCCTATTTTATACACAGCCCCAAAGCTATACATAGGCCATACCATTGTTGGCAACTTTTTAAAATGGAAAAAAAACAAGGGGGATTGAAGATGCGGTGCGCCCAAAACCCCCCGGGCCGGGCAAAAATTTTTCATGGACATGCCCCGCTTTTTTTTTGTGCCACGCCCCCTTAAAAAAGCCCCACCCCACCTCCTATTTTAAATTTCTTAATGGCTTTGGGGAAAAAAAGCCCGGTAGAATGCCCCTTTTAGCCCGGTAGTAGCCCCCCCCTAAAAAAGGGGAGTGCCCCTTAAAAGGCAAAGGGAGTTGCCCCCCCTTTTTTTAGCCAGGGGAGATGCCCCCCCCTTTTTTGTAGCCCGGTTTGTTTCCCTTTCATTTGCCCGGTAGTTGCCCCCTTTTTTTTTAGCCAGGGGGAGTTTTCCCCCCCCCATTTTCCAGGTAGTTGACCCCCCTTTATTAGCCCGGGGAGGGTTTCCCCTTTGTAGCCAGGTAGTTGCCCCCCCCCTTTATTAGCCAGGTAGTTTGCCCCCTTTTAGCCAGGGGAGGGGTTTCCCCTTTGTAGCCAGGAAGTTGCCCCTTCATTAGCCAGGTAGGGTTTCCCCCCTTTATTTGCCAAGGGGGAGTTGCCCCCTTTTTTAGCCAGGTAGTTGCCCCTTCATTAACAGGTTTTGTTGCCCCCCCCTTTATTTTCCAGGGGAGTTGCCCCCCTTTATTTTTCCAGGGGGAGTTGCCCCTTTTTAGCCAGGTTTGTTGCCCCCCTTTATAGCCCGGTGTTGCCCCCTTATTAGCAGGTTTTGTTGGGCCCCCTTTTTGCTAATAAAAAAATAAAAATTAAAAAAAGTCAATTACCTCACCCGGGCCCCCCTGCAGCGCGGGGCCGCTCCTGACGATCTCCTCAGCGGGCGCAGGGGGGGGGAGGGGGAACCGGTTTTCACACCCCCCGCGACGTGACCCGTATGTTTCGGCGCACACCAGCGCTGTACATACAGGGGGGGGAGAAGGGAGGGGGGGAAAGTCCCTTCCCGCCCCTTTTCCCCGCACCCGTAAAAAATGGCCGTGCGGGGTGGGAAAAACGGGGGGCCGCTGTTTGGGCCCCTTCACCGCCTTTTAGCAGGGGGGGCCCGGCGGGGGCCACGGCGGGGGGGGGGATGCCAAAATCTGCCGGGGAGGGCGGGGGGGGGACCCCAATTAGGGGGGGACCCCCCGCCAAAAAGGGGGGGGGGAGTTGGCATGATGGGGGGAAAATATACACAGGCCTATACTATAAAAGAGCCCCCAAAGCCCATACACAGACCTATTAAATATACAAAAGCCCCAATTTCTAAAACACAGGCCCCCATACTATACACAGCCCAATGCTATACACAGGCCTATACTATACCCCAGGGGTTTTTCTATACAGGGGCCCAATTTCCAATAAAACAGGGCCTATACTATACCACCCCAAAAGCTATACAAAAGGCCTATAATATAAAACCCGCCCTATGCTTTACACAGGCCTATACTATAAAACAGGCCTATCCCATAACAAGGCCCCAATTTCTATAAAAAAGGCCAATACTAACACAGCCAAGCTATAAAAAAGGCCTATACTATACACAGGCCTATACTTTACACAGTCCTATACTATATACAAACCTTTTGTAAGGGTTTTACTAGCCCTATTTTATTTCCCCAGTCCATGTTAACCCCAGTCCATAAAATACACAGCCCATTTCAAAACACAGTGCTATGTTTTTTAAAACCAAAAACCAACTAAAAAAACTGGTTAAACAAGGGTTTAAGTCACCCCAAAACCCTAAACAAAAATTACCAATTTTGAAGTATAAAGACTCCCCAATAATAAAACCCTTTTAAAGATTTTTTTTTCCAAAAAAAAAATTTATAAATACAAAAAATTCAGCTAAACAAAACCCGAAAAAAACCCACCCCCCCCCCCCCCCCCCCAAACCCCACAACAGCTTTGGGCTTCAGCGGAGCGAGAAAAGGGGGGGCGCTCCCTGCTCCGCGAAAAGGCCGACACTGCGGGGCCGCCGGGGTTTTCAAAAGCGGGTAAGGACCCAAACCCCGGGCCCCCTGCGGTCACTGACGCGCGGGGTGAAGTGAAATTTTTTACCCCAAAGCTGCCTCTCATCAGACGCACGGCCCGTCAAGGGCTTTGCGCCTGAGGAGGGTGCCGGAGGGGGCGGGCCCCAACAAATGGCGGCGCGTGGGGTGACGTCGCCCGTGTCCCCGCGAGGAGGAGGCGCGCGGGGCCGGGGGGGGGAAACAGGTAAGGTGAGGTTTTATGTGTTGTTATTTTTAAATGCCTCAGTGCCCCCCTAATTAAACCCCTTCCTGCCTTTATGCCCCCAAAAAACCTCTGCCCCGCCTCCAAATTTCCCATAAAAAAAATACCCCCGCCTCCCGTGCCCCCAATTTTCTCCCTGTCTGCCCCCGTGCCCCCCCCAAAAATACCCCCTGCCTTCCTCCCGTGCCCCCTATATACCCCGGGCCTTTCCTCATTTCCCCTATTTTATCCCCGCCTGCCCATGCCCTAAATAACCCCCCGCTGGCCCCCCAGTGCCCCCTATTTACCCCTGCCTGCTCAATGCCCCCCATAACCCCCCGGGCCCGCCCTTCCCGTGCCCCCTTTTTTGCCCCTGCCTACCTCCCGTGCCCCCTATATTCCCGCCTGCCTCAGTTGGGCCCCCTATAAAACCCCTTCCACAGTGTTTCCCCATATACCCCCCACCCTGCCTCAGTTTTCGTTTTTTATACCCCCTGCCTGCCCCCAGTGCCCCTATTTTTAAAACCCCTTTTCCCGCCCCCAGTGCCCCTTTTTTTACTCCTGCCTCCTCAGTGCCCCCTATAAACCCCCTGGGCCCGCCTTTAGTGGCCCCTTTTTTTACCCCCCGCCTGGCCCTCAGTGCCCCTATATACCCCGGGCCCGCCTCCCCCGCAACTGCCTGTCCGTGCCCCTATATACCCCCCTTAAGGCCTGCCTCAGTGCCCCCTATATGCCTGCCTGCCTCAGTTCCCCACTATATACCCCTGCCTGCCTGCCTCAGTGCCCCCTATATGCCTGCCAGACTGCCCCTATATGCCTGCCTCAGTGCCCTATTTTACCTGCCAAACCTGCCCCTATTTGCCTGCCTGTGTGTCCCTATATACCTGCCTGAGTGACCCTATATTTATATATCTGCTTGCCAAGGGTACAATATCTATATACCTGTCTAACTGAGGGACTTATATACCTATAAGTAAGGAGTTGCTGGAAATGTGAGGATTCTAAGATATTTGTGTACAAATCTGCAGGGACGAGTCTTGGCCGGGAGAAATCAGCATGAAGGTGAGAACTGGATGGAGAAGAAAAGGGAAAGTGAATGACGCTGATCAGAAAAGACGTCTCCGGTGAGTCACTAAATGTAACTGCAGTGTAATCACTTATATTTCTGCAGAGCGTCTACATACAACTAGTAACTACCACTATATGGTCCCTGTATGGCGGTAATATATGTCTTCAGAGCCTTTGTACAACTGATAATCACATGTGGGGTTTGGGTTCGGTCAGGGCCTGGCAGGAATATTTGAGCCTTTAGTAGTAATAGTTTTGGTTTTGTAGGAGTGTTTTGCAGGGGACAGAGTGGTGCAGGGGAGAGAGTAACTGGTGCGGGTGGGGGGGGGGGGGGCGAGAGGGCCTGGCGCAGGGGCGAGAGGAATTGGGGGCAGGGGCAATTTTTTGGGGAGCGAGGTGGGGGGGGGGGCGCCATTGGCTGTACTTGCTTAGGGCACCAAAATGCCTTGTCCAAGCCCTGTATACACATAACAGATCAAGTGATCAAAAATGCACCAAACCAAAAAAATATTATGATAAAAATACAAAAACCTATATTTTAATTCACTACCAAAGTGGTAGATATGTCACCAAGGAGGGTATTAACTGTGTTATACACAGTCCTATTCTATGTACATCCCTATGCTATACACAGCCCTATACTATACACAGTCCAACGCTATACACAGCCCAATGCTATACACAGGCCTATGCGATATACAGTATATATCAGAATGCTTCAGAGATCGAGCCTCATACATATTGCTCACAGTCCCCAGATTGTGTAAAGGCTGGAGTCATCCCAGTGTATGGAAACTGCTGACTTTACAAAAGTAATAAAAATGCCTTAAAATCTCCCCTCTTATTATTCTGCATTTGGGGAATAGAAAAAAATTTGGTTCCTAATTGACCTAAAACGGGGAAGGTTTATTCTGATTTCATGTCAGAGAGAAAAACCTGCAGATGGGGCTTTATCTAGAGGAGATGGAGAAACCTGCAGATGGGGCTTTATAATAGAGGGAGGGAAAAACCTGCAGATGGGGCTTTTATATAGAGGGAGGGAGAAACTGCAGATGGGGTCATATATAAGGGGAGGGAGAAACCTGCAGATGGGGCTTCATATAAAATAGAGGGGAGGGGGGAAACCTGCAGATGGGGCTCATAAAAGAGGGGGAGGAAAACCTGCAGATGGGGCTTCATATAAAAGAGGGAGTGAGAAACCTGCAGATGGGGCTTTATATAGAGGGAGGGAGAAACCTGCAGATGGAGCTTTATATAGAGGGGACAGGGAAACCTGCAGATGGGGCTTTATTTAGAGGGATGGAGAAACCTGCAGATGGAGCTTAATATAGAGGGAGGAGAAACCTGCAGATCGGCTTTATATAGAGGGAGGTGAGAAACCTCAGAAGGGGCTTTATATAGTGGGAGAAACCTGCAGATGGGGCTTTATATAGAGGGAGGGAAACCTGCAGATGGGCTTTATATAGAGGGAGAAACCTGCAGATGGGCTTTATATAGAGGGGAGGGAAACCTGCAGATGGGGCTTTATATAGAGGGAGGAAGAAACCTGCAGATGGGGCTTTATATAGAGGGAGAAACCTGCAGATGGGGCTTTATATAGAGGGAGGGAGAAACCTGCAGATGGGGCTTTATATAGAGGGAGAAACCTGCAGATGGGGCTTTATATAGAGGGAGGAAGAAACCTTCAGATGGGGCTTTTTATTTTGGGGAGGGAGAAACCTGCAGATGGGGCTTCATATATAGAGGGGAGGGAGAAACCTGCAGATGGGGCTTCATATATAGAGGGGAGGGAGAAACCTGCAGATGGGGCTTCATATATAGAGGGGAGGGAGAAACCTGCAGATGGGGCTCATATATAGAGGGATGGAGAACACTGCAGATGGGGCTTTCATATAGAGGGGAGGAGAAACCTGCAGAATGGGGTTCATAATAGAGGGGAGAGAAACCTGCAGATGCGGCTTTATATAGAGGGAAGAGAAACCTGCAGATGGAGCTTTATATAGAGGGGAGGGAGAAACCTGCAGATGGGGCTTTATATAGAGGGAGGGAAAAACCTGCAGATGGGGCTTTATATAGAGGGAAGAAACCTGCAGATGGGGCTTTATATAGAGGGAGGGAGAAACCTGCAGATGGGGCTTTATATAGAGGGAGAAACCTGCAGATGGGGCTTTATATAGAGGGGAGGGAAACCTGCAGTTGGGCCGTTATATAGAGGGAGGAAGAAATCTGCAGATGGGGCTTTATATAGAGGGGAGAGAAACCTGCAGATGGGGCTTTATATAGAGGGAGGGAGAAAACCTGCAGATGGGGCTTTATATAGAGGGAGGGAGAAACCTGCAGATGGGGCTTTATATAGAGTGAGGGAGAAACCTGCAGATGGGGCTTTATATAGAGGGGAGGGAGAAACCTGCAGATGGGGCTTTATATAGAGGGGAGGGAGAAACCTGCAGATGGGGCTTTATAAGGAGAGAAACCTGCAGATGGTGCTTTATATAGAGAGGAGGGAAACTGCTGGTTACACTGTATATCCAGTGGCTATGGTAGTGAGGAGGAACAGTGATCTTCTCAGGAAATAGTCTGCACGATCCTGACAAGTTCAGGGCTTTATTATTGAATTCATGAAACATTTCCAAGTTTTCTCTCTTTCTGTCGAATAAAATTTAATGAATTAAAAATTAACTTAAAAGGGGAAAAGCAGCCGCAGCGGAAAGGTTTATACAGTGAAGACGTCAATCAGGACCTCTGCTGCTGTGTGGCCCTCATGGTGGGTGATGTGCTGTCTGCATTCTCCTGCTCTGTTGCTTTCTCATCTTCTTTATGTGACTATTTACAGGGCTCCAGGTGTTGTTATATTTTATTGGTGGATTTCGGTTTCCTGTGATATTTTACTTCCAGGGAACAAAACTCCACCCAGGTCGTGTGACGCACACATTGCAGATACAGTGCAGGGATCAGAGCTGTGTCCAGTGACGAGGACCTGTGTGTCCATCACACGACCGGGACACAGTGGAAGGAAAACATGAGAGGCGCTACTGAGTGACTGCAAGAAGAAATCTGGACAAGAAGTTATAAAAGTGTATTGCACAGGGTTAGCTCTGCCCCCAGCTCCTTATATAGGGGACCACAGCTCCACATCCGAGTGTATAGCTGGGGAGATAGGTAGATAGATAGATAGATAGATAGATAGATAGATAGATAGATAGATAGATAGATAGATAGATAGATATGGGATAAATAGATAGATAGAATAGATAGGAAAAAATTAAAAGAAAGGATAATAGATAGATAGAAAAAATATGAGGTAGATAGAAAATAGATAGATAGAAAAGATAAAAATTAGGAAATAGATAGATAGAAATAGGGAAAAAGATAGATTAATAAAAGATAGAAAATAAAAAATAGATAATAATAGATAGATAGAATAGATGATAAAAAGATAAATAAAGGGAATAGATAATAGATAATAGAATAGATAGATAAAAAAGATAATAGATAAAAAAATAGATAGATAAAATAATAGATATAATAAAAAGAAAAGAGAAAAGAAAAAATGGGATAGTAGATAAAAATAGGATAGATAGATAGATTGGAAAAAAATAGATAAAAAAGAAAAGATAATAGGGGTAGATAGATAAAAAGATAGATAGATAGATAAAATAGATAAGGAAGAAATTTAAAAAAGGAAAATGATTTTTCCAGATAACAAAAAAAATTCTCAAACATGTTCCTTCATTTATCTTTTTTGATTGTTTCCTTGTAATTTTTTGATTTTGCTGTGCATATGTTTGCTCCCTTCTCTCAGCTGACCACAGCATTTCCTTGCTGATGTTCTCCCTCTGCGGGGAGCACACATTTCCTGTCGATGTCCCTCCCCCTTTTCTGCGCTGAGCACACATTTCCTGTGCTGTATTTTTCCCCTTTTTCTGCATCTAAAGCTTTCCCGGGGGTATTTTTCTCCCTTTCTGCAGCTGAGCAGCAAATTTTCCCGGGGTGTATGTATCCCTTTTCTGAGCTGACCAACATTTCTTTCTGATGTTCCCCCTTCCTGGGCTGAGCAGAGCATTTCCCTTTCTGATGGCCCCCCTTCTCGCGGGTGAGCGCCAATTTCCCCTTTCGTATGTCCCTCCCCTTTTCCCCCCCCCCCCCCAAAGCGCTAGCAGCAGCATTTCCTTGGTGTAGTTGTCTCGCTTCTCTCAGCTGAGCACACATTTTTTGCAGTATGTCCCCATCCCTTCTCTAAGCATTTTCCTGCTGTATGTCAATTCCTTTTCCCGCAGCTGAGCACAGCATTGCCTGTGCTGTTGTCTCCTTCCCTTTTCTTCGGTGAGGAGCACATTTCCTGTGCTGTATGTCAATCCCTTCTCTGCAGCTAGCAGCAGCATTTTCCCGTGCGTTGTCACCTCCCTTCTCTGTAGCTGAGCATAGCATTTTTTGTGCTCATTCGCCCCCTTTTCCCGGCTGAGCAAGCATTTCCCTTTCTGTATGCACCTCCCTTCTCTGCAGCTGACAGCAGCATTTCCTTGCTGTATGTTGTCTCGCTTTTTCCCGCAGCAGCAGCAGCATTTCCTGTGCATATGTCCCATCCCCTTTTCTGAAGCTTTCCTGTGCTGTATGTCCCCCCCCCCCCTCCCTTCTCTGCACTGAGCACAGCATGCCGTGCTGTATGTCCCCCTTCCTTTTTTTCGGTTTGGGACAGCATTTCCTGTGCTGTATTCACATCCCTTCTCTCAGCTAGCACAGCATTTTTCCCTTTCTGTATGTCCCCCCCTTTTCTGAGAGCATAGCTTTTTCCCGTGCTGATGTCCCTCCCCTCTCGGGGGGCAGCAGCAAATTTCCTGTGCGATTCACCTCCCTTCTCTTCAGCTGAGCACAGCATTTTTCCGTGCTGATGTGTCTCGCTTTTCGCGCTGAGCAGCCTTTTTGTGAGTATGTCCCATCCCTTCCTGAAGCATTTCCGTGCTGATTCCCTCCCTTCTCTGCGCTGAGAAGCATTTCCTGTCTGATGTCCTTTCCCTCTTTTGGGTGAGCAGCACATTTTCCCGTGCTGTAGTACTCCCTTCCTGAGCTGAGCAGACATTTCCTGGCGATTTGCTCCCTTCCTGGGGGAAACATTTTTTGTGCTGATGTCACCTCCCTTCTTTGCACTGAGCAGCGCATTCCTGGCTGTAGTCCCCCCTTTTCTGCAGCTAGCAGCAGATTTCTGTGCTTTTTTTATTTTTTTCTTTTACCCTTCTCTGCACTGAGCGCAGCATTTCTTTTGCGTAGTCCCTTCCTTTCTCGCTGAGGGGCCGCATTTTCCGTGCTGTATGTCCCCCCTTCTCTGCAGCTAGAAAACATTTCCTGTCGTAGCACCTCCCTTTCTGACTGAGCAGACATTTCCCGTGCTGATGTCCTCCCCTTTTTTATGCAGCAGAGCATTTTGCTGATGTTACCTCCCTTTTCTGAAACCGACAAAAGCAATTTTCCTTCTTAATTTTTTCCCTTCCCCAGCTGACAGCAGCATTTCCTGGCTTTTAGTCACCCCCTTCTCGCACTGAGCACAGCATTCCGTGCGTATGTCCCTTCCCCTTTTCCCCGGGTGAGCACAGCTTTCCTGTGCTGTAGTCACCTCCCTTCCTGCAGCGGCCCCAGCATTCCCTTTCTGTATGTTTCCCCCCCTTCGCAGGACACAGCATTTCCCTTGGTAATGAACTCCCCTTTTCTGAGCTAGCAGCAGAAATTTCCCGTGCTTTTTGTCACCCCCTTTTCTGAGCTAAGTAGCAGCATTTTCCCGTGCTGTTGGGAGCCCCCCTTCTCTGCAGCTGACACAGCATTTCCCCGTGCGTAGCCCTCCCTTCTCTGCACGAGCAGCAGATTTCCTGGCTGTATGGGGCCCCCTTTTTTGCAGCGGAGACATTTCCTTGTAGTACCCCCTTTCTGCAGCTGAGCACAGATTTTTGTGCGGTTCACCCCCTTTCTACTAAACAGCAGCATTTCCCGTTTGTAGTACCTCCCCTTTTCGAGCCGAGAAGCATTCCGGCGTATGTACCTCCCTTCCTGCTGACAGCAACATTCCTGTGCTTTATTCCCCCCCCTTCTTCTGCAGCTTTTTTGGCTGATGTCACCTCCTTTCTGCAGCTGACCCAGATTTCCTTGCGTATCAACCTCCCTTCCCCAGCACAGAAACATTTTTTTCTGTAGTCACCTCCCCTTTTCTTTTATTACACAAATTTCCTGTTGTATGTTTCTCCTTCTCTCGGGTGAGAGCAAATTTTCCCGTTCGATGTTCCTCCCTTCTCCAGCAACACCGCTTCCTGTCTGTATGACTCCTCTCTGCAAACTGACCCGCACTTTTTCCCCCGCTGTATGTCCCTCCTTCTTCAGCGAAAGCAGAAATTTCCTTGCAATGTCAACTCCCTCTCTCCAGCATTTTTTGTGCTGTTGTCACCTCCCTTTTTTGAGCTAGAAACAGAAATTTTCCTTTTGGGTTGAACCCCCCTTCTCCTCCAAACATTTCCGGCGTAAACACCTCCTTCTCTGCAGCGAGCACAATATTTCCTGTGTTTTTTTTCTCCCTTCTCTGCCTGAGCACAGCCCTTTTCCCGTTCAGTTTTCTCTTCCTCACTGAGCACAGATTTCCGTGCTGTATGTCCCCCCTTCCTCAGCTAGCGCAGCTTTCTGGTGTTTTGTCCTCCCTTCCGCGCAGCAGCAGCATTCCTTCTGAAAATCAACCCCTTTTTCGCTAAAAACACATTTCCCCTTTCGTAGACTCCCCTTCCTGCAGCGACATCCCTTTTCCCGTCGAAATTTGGTTTTTCCCCCCTTTTCCCCAGCTGAGCGCAGCATTTCCTTTCTGATTTCACCTCCCTTCCTGCAGCTAACAAAATTTCCTGTGGTATGCCCCCCCCCTTCTCTGCGCTGAGCAGAGCATTTTCCCTTTTTGTATGTCCCCCCCCTTCTCTGAACTTGGGCCCCGCATTCCTGTGCGTATGTCCCCTCTCCCTTCTCTGCAGCAACACGCGTTTTCTTTGTATGCCTCCCTTTTTCGCAGCGAGAACATTTTCCCCGTAAGAACCTCCTTCTCCTCCAGCATTCTGTGCTTTAGCACCTCCCTTCTCTGCAGCTTTTGGGCACAGCTTTTCCCTTTCGTATGTCACCTCTTTTCCCCCGCATTTAGCACAATTTCCTGTGATTTTCTCCCTCCTTTTCGGCTGAGCACAGCTTTCCTGGTTTTTTTTTTCCCCCCTTCTCTGCAGCCAGCAGCAGCATTTCCCCGTGCTTTAAGTCCTCCCCCTTCTCTGCACGAGCACAGCATTTCCTGTCTGTTGTCCCCCCCTTTCTGCAGCTGAGCACAGCTTTTTCTGTTGGGCCTCCCTTCTCTCGCTAGCAGCACATTTCCCGTGCTGTATTTTCCCCTTCCTTCAGCAACACAGCATTTCCTTGCGTATTCCTCCCCTCCAGCATTTCCTGTGCTGTAGCACCTCCCTTTTCGGGAGCTGACACAGCATTTCCTTGCGTTATTCCCCCCTTCTTGCAGAAAGGACAGCACATTATCCCTGTCTGTGTCACTCCCCTTTTCTGCAGCGACAGCAGCTTTTTTTTTCTGTAGTCCATCCCTTCTCTGCAGCGACAAAGCATTTTCCATGCTTTTTATGTTTCCCCTACTTCTCTGAGTGAGCACAGCATTTCGGGGCTTAGTCACCTCCTTCTTGACTGAGCACAGCATTTCCCTTCTGTATTTGTCCCTTTTCGCAGCGAGCCAGCATTTCCCCGGCGTATTACCTCCCTTCTCTGCACTGACAGAAAATTTCCTGTGCTGTATGTTACCTCCCTTTTTCTGCAGTTTTAGCACAGCTTTCTGGCTTAAAATTTCCCCCCCTTCTCGGCTGAGCACAGCATTTCCTGTTTTTAGTTTCCCCCTTCCTGCAACAAACAGCAGCATTTTCCCTTTTATAGTCCCTCCTTCTCCTTGGGGAGCATTTTCCCGTGCTATCCCCTCCCTTTCTGAGCTGAGAGCACTTTTCCTTGCTGTATGTTCCCCCTTTTCTATGCGAAGCAGCAGCATTTCCTGTGCTGTATGTCCCTCCCTTTTCTTAAAGGGGCAGACTTTCCTGTGTTTAAATTACCTCCTTCTCTGTACTGAGCAGCACATTTTTTGGCGTATGTACCTCCCTTCTCGAGCTGACAAGTTTCTTCTGTATTTTACCTCCCTTCTCTTAGCTGAGCAGCAGTTTTTCCCGGTGTATTTACCTCCCCCTTTTCTTAGCTGAAAGAGATTTCCGTGCTTATGTCACCTCCCTTCTCTGCAGCTGACACAGATTTCCTTGTGTAAAGCACCTCCCTTCTCTGAGCTGGCAGAGATTTCCCGTTGTATGAAACCCCCCTCTCTAGCCGAAGCAGATTCCGTGCTGTATGTCACCCCCTTCTCGCAGCTGAGCAGCAGATTTTCCCTTGCTGTATGCACCTTTTCCCTTTTCTCAGGGCAGACATTTCTTTTGCTGTATTAACCCCTTTTCTGAGCGAGCACGCTTTTCCTTTCGTATGCACCCCCCTTTTCTTAAAAAAGAAGCAGTTTTTCCCTTTCTGTATGTCACCTCCCTTCCTGCAGTGACAAGGCATTTCCGTGCTATTCCCCCTCCCTTCTCTGTGCGAGGGACACTTTCCTGTGCTGTTGTAAACCTCCCTTTTTCTAACTAGACATTTCCCGTGCTTAGTCACCTCCCTTCTCTTAAAGGGCCCCCAGCTTTTTCCTTTTTTATTTACCTCCTTCTCTGTAGTGGCAGCACATTTTTCCCGTGCTGTAGTACCTCCTTCTCGCAGCTGAGCACAGCATTTCCCGGTGTATGTCACCTCCCCTTTTCTGCAGCTGATAAGCATTTCTTCTGCGTATGTTACCTCCCTTCTCTGTAGCTGAGCACAGAATTTCCTGGCTGTAGTCACCTCCCTTCTCTATAGCTGAGAAGCAGATTTTTTGTGCTGTATGTCACCTCCCTTTTCCCGCAGCTGAGCAGCATATTTTCCCTTTTCTGTAAGCCCCATTCTCTGCAGCTGACAGTAGCATTTCCTGGCTATATTTACCTCCCTTTTCTGCAGCTGACACATATTTCCTGGCGCATGTTTCCTCCCTTTCTGAGCTGAGCAAGCTTTCTGTGCTGTATGTCACCTCCCTTCCCTGCAGCTGAGCAGCATATACCTTTCGTATAACCCTCCCCTCTCTGCAGCTGAGCACAGTATTTCCTGTGCTGTAAAGTCTCCCCTTTTCTGCAGCGATCAGACCTGTCAATTGAGGCTTCATTCACCCCCCCCTTTGATGTTTTCTGTGTAATTTGTGCTTTTCCTTTGCTTTATGTTGCCTTCTTTCGCTGAAACTGAGCAGCAGCAATTTCTATATGAAAGCTGTTTTTCTTTTCTCTGTACTACAAACCCCAGAATGCTTTGCTGTGCTTTGTTTATCTCCCTCCTAGTCTCTGTGCTGCCCCTTGTTTGCTCCCTCATGGAGGAGACAGGAGCAATGGCTGCAGCTACATCCCTGAAAAGCCACCCCCCTTTGGTCACCTGATCTCCCCGGCTGGGCACAGGGGGTTTTCCCTTTTTTGGGAAAAACAGAACTACAGAGCTTTCCCTTTATCAAACAAATGATTGAAACACGGAGCCACAGAACAAGTGATGAAAGTGATGACAGGAGGGGAGCAATGACCTAGAACATAATATTTTTGCCACTGGACAACCCCTTTAATTTTGAAATATTTTCATTGATAAGAAGAAAGTTCCAGCTCTCGATATTTGTGACGATTAAATACAATTAAATAGAACAGTTTTGGCTCGTGTCGTTGACGGTCTTTTTTCCGGCAGCGCCTGCGGAGGAAAGGCCCCTCCTGTATTACCCTTCTTTCCCCCGGCCTCGCTGTGGCCGCCTCTTCCTTCTTGTTGGCGACGCTGTAATAATAAATTCTCATACGAGATTCCACGTTCTCAAAAATTTGGGCATCCTCCCCGCGGAAAAGGGGGTTTAACATTAATACATTTTTTTAAAAGCTGATGTGTGAAAAAAGCCCCGATTTAATGGGTCTTTCCCGCCCAGGAAATGAAAGCCCCAAAAACAGACTGGAGTCACCTCTCCAATGGTCCTGCATCCAGGCTTGGAGATCTTTGTTTACAGCGGTCATGTGGCGGTCAGTATTAACCAATCAGAGGCCTCAATGCTCACATGGCGGCCAGTAGTAACCAATCAGAGGCTGCAGTGGTCACATAACGCCCTATTGTGCTCAGTGATTGGAGCCACGATGCCAATAGTAGGTCATGTGACAGATGAAGCCAATCAGAACTCTCAGTGGTCACATGACGCCCTATTGTGCTCAGTGATTGGAGCCATGATGCCAATAGTACGTCATGTGACAGATGAAACCAATCAGAACTCTCAGTGGTCACATGACGCTCTATTGTGCTCAGTGATGGAGCCATGATGACAATAGTAGGTCATGTGACTGATGTAACCAATCAGAGGCCTCAGTGGTCACATGATACCATATTGTGCTCAGTGATTGGAGCCCTAATGCCAATAGTAGGTCACATGACAGAGGCAACCAATCAGAGGCCTCATTGGTAACATGCTGGCCCAATGTGTTCAGCATTGCAGTCCATGTTGCCAATAGTAGGTCACATGACTGCTGTAACTAATCAGAGCTCTCAGTGGTCACATGATGCCCTATTGTGCTCAGTGATTGGAGCCATGATGCCAATAGTACGTCATGTGACAGATGAAACCAATCAGAACTCTCAGGGGTCCTGAGCGTATTGTGCTCAGGATGGAGCCATGGATAAACAATAGAAAGGTCATGTGACTGATGTATCCAATCAGAGGTCTCATTGGTCACATGACGCTCTATTGTGCTCAGTGATGGGAGCCATGATGCCAATAGTAGGTCATGTGACTGATGTAACCAATCAGAGGCCTCAATGGTCACATGATGCCCTATTGTGCTCAGTGATGGGAGCCATGATGCCAATAGTAGGTCATGTGACTGATGTAACCAATCAGAGCTCTTATGCTGAGCGGCGCCCCCCGGTGGCTGTCTGCCCCGTCCGCCGACTAAAAAAATACCGAAAGATGTCAGGGTAACCGCGGGCACTTACTTGATGGTCCAGCAGTCCAGCATGAGCTGGTACATCTCCTTAGGACAGTCTGTAGGACAGGCCAAGCGCTCGTTCCTCTCGATGAAGCTCAGCACCTCCGTGCCCTTCAGTTTCTGTAACACAAGAGACATTCTATGAATTCTTCATTGATGTTGAACCCGAGGTGAAGATGAAGCCAACACGAGGTCAACTCCGAGGCGTCGACTGGTGAAGGAGCGTTTGCAGATCAATGGGCACCAAAGAGTCCAAACAGACTAAAGCAACCACTAAACGAAGCCTGAGCGGACCACACCTCTACCCCCACCCCCATGACCTGGTTCCTCCAGACTCATCCAGGTATCACCACGGTTTCTAGTATCACTTCTGGTGAATCAGAAGAAGGGCCGGACTCATGGCCGATAGCGCCCACCACACGGGTCCATACCTTGTAGGGCTTCTGCCCATAGCTGAAGGCTTCCCACATGGTGACCCCATAGCTCCAGACATCGCTGCGGCTGGAGAACTTGCGGAAGTTGATGCATTCGGGTGCGTACCACTTGAGCGGCCACTTCCCGCCTTGTCGAGCCTACAATAGAAAAAAGAGATCAATGCAATATATCACAGTATCCATCAGTGCTGAGCAGTCTCTGTAGACCCAGGAAGGTGCAGATTATTACATCATTTAGTTATTTATGTATCTATTGATTTTAAAATAATTCATTTATTTATAGATTTATTTAATAATTCTGCTGCACTGTAACTACTGAGCCAATGTGCTGCACCATGCTAATCACTGAGCCAATGTGCTGAGCCATGCTAATCACTGAGCCACCTTGCTGCACCATGCTAATCACTGAGCCAACGTGTTGCACATGCTTATCACTGAGCCAACGTGTTGCACCATGCTTATCACTGAGCCAACGTGTTGCACCATGGTAATCACTGAGCCAATGTGCTGCACCATGCTAATCACTGAGCCAACGTGTTGCACCATGCTAATCACTGAGCCAACGTGTTGCACCATGCTAATCACTGAGCCACTGTGCTGCACCATGCTAATCACTGAGCCAACGTGCTGCACCATGCTTATCACTGAGCCAACGTGCTGCACCATGCTAATCACTGAGCCAACGTGTTGCACGTGCTTATCACTGAGCCACCGTGCTGCACCGTGTTACTCACTGAGCCAACGTGCAGCACCATACTAATCACTGTACTAATGTGCTGCACCATGTTAATCACTGAGTCATCATGCTGCAAGGTCCTTACTTCTGAGCCACCGTGCTGCACTCTGCTAACTACTGAGCCACTGTGCTGCGCTGTGCTAACCACTGAGCCACCGTGCTGCACTGTGCTAACCACTGAGCCACCGTGCTGCACTGTGCTAACCACTGAGCCACCGTGCTGCACTGTGCTAACCACTGAGCCACCGTGCTGCCCTACAGTTAAATTTTGGCAAAAAGATATTCATACATATACTCTGATGCAGCCGTAGACTACAGCCAGGCCCGGACTGCCCATTGGGCAAACCGGGCATTTGCCCGGCGGGCCGCTGGGGTCCGGGCCGCAGGGCCGGCTCGGATCGCCCGCGTGGGGACCAGTGTTTCCCCCCGGCGGGCCCCGAGTCCCGGCGCCGGCCTGTGGGCGCTTCAGGGGCCGCGATGGTGGCATCAGCGACTGGACCCCTGTGGCAGGGGGCCGACAGGCCCCCCCTCGCCAGACAGCTGCGTGGCCGGGTCAACGACCCAGCCATGCAGCCATCACGGCACCGCCTGCACCGCGCGGTGCCAGCAGCGGCCGAGGCTGAACAGCTGGGATCTACTGATCCCGTCTGTTCAGCTCCCAGGAGGCCGCGGGGCAGGTGCGCGATGCTCCGCGTCCCGCACACTGCTGCCGGCGGCCTCCGGGGAAGACAGAAGAGGAAGCAGAGACATCAGGTAAGTATTGTTTTTACTTTATTTTATTTTTAAAACTACTAGCCCTGGCTACCTATATACTGCTCTGTCTACCTATATACCAGCCCTGGCTACCTATATACTGCTCTCTCTATCTATATACCAGCCCTGGCTACCTATATACCAGCCCTGGCTACCTATATGCTGCTCTCTCTACCTATATACCAGCCCTGGCTACCTATATGCTGCTCTGTCTACCTATATACCAGCCCTGGCTACCTATATGCTGCCCTGTCTACCTATATGCTGCTCTCTCTACCTATATACCAGCCCTGGCTACCTATATGCTGCTCTGTCTACCTATATACCAGCCCTGGCTACCTATATGCTGCTCTGTCTACCTATATACCAGCCCTGGCTACCTATATACCAGCCCTGGCTACCTATATGCTGCTCTCTCTACCTATATACCAGCCCTGGCTACCTATATGCTGCTCTGTCTACCTATATACCAGCCCTGGCTACCTATATACCAGCCCTGCCTGCCCATATACTGCCCTGTCTACCTATATACCTGCCCTGTCTGCCCATATCCAGCCCTGTCTACCTATATGCTGCTCTGTCTACCTATATTCCAGCCCTGTCTCCCCATATACTGCCCTGTCTGCCTATATACCAGCCCTGTCTACCTATATACCAGCCCTGTCTACCTATATACCTGCCCTGTCTACCTATATACCTGCCCTGTCTGCCTATATACCTGCCCTGTCTGCCTATATACTGCCCTGTCTACCTATATACTGCCCTGTCTACCTATATACTGCCCTGTCTGCCTATATACCAGCCCTGTCTGCCTATATACTGGCCCTGTCTGTCTATTAGTGGCCCTGCCTGTCTAAAAGTGGCCCTGCTTGTCTATTAGTGGCCCTGCCTGGCTACATACTGGCCCTGCCTGCCTACATATTGGCCCTAGCTGGCTAGTTACTGGCCCTACCTGGCTAGTTACTGTGGGCAGCCCCAGCTACCTGGCTAGTTACTGGGGGCTAATTACAGGGTAGGCCCTGTCTACTACCAATTAATGGAGGAAGGCCCTGTTTACCTACCTCATGGGGGTCTACCTATTTACATGCCACTTATCTGACATTTTTTAATTTCTAATTTTTAGGGTCTAACATACGCTGTTTGGGGAATTGATAGGAAAGTGCTGGAAAAGAGAGGAGCCTAAGATGTATTTGTGGTAAATTCTACAGGGACGAGTAGTGACCACTAGAAGAGGACACTGCATGCTGTACCGGACAGAGAAAGAAATGGAAGGGAACGACTCATCAGGGAAGACATCATGGAGGTTTGGGCCAGATGGAAAAGAAAAGGAGAAGAGAACAACTCCCATCAGCGCTGACGTCTCCTGTGAGTCCCTGCTGTCAGGGGTCATTTTACTTCTGTGTTGAATCAGTGCTGTATTCATGTGATGGTGACCTGACTACTGGGGATGTGATTGGTGGGGTTGTAGGTTATGCTGGTGCTTGTATAGTGTCAGTGTGGGCTTGTCCCTGATTGTAAAGTGCACACCTGACTCTGTGATGAGGGGTTTCTCTGCACCACTGTTTCTTTCTTGCTTGTATGTAGGGGGCTCTCACACAGAGCGGTTTTGGTGCATTTTTTGATGCGTTTTTTTGTGCAGAAATGTCCAGCATTAACTGCTCTGCCTTTCTGCACAAAAACGCACCAAAAATGCTCCGTGTGAAAGCAGCTTTATCGTGTAGTTTATTTTAGACAGTGGCGAGGTGCGAGAACAAGGGGAATTTTTTAAGCGGATATTGTATGTGGGCTGCTGGGGGCTTTGTGCCAGGGCTGATTTTTATTCCCAGTCCGGCCCTGACTACAGCAGACGAAATGTAATCATCTTGTGACAAGGTTTGGTCTGTTTTTGTTAAATTTGTGGGTCAGAAATGTGTCGCAGACGTCTGGAAGCTTCTTGCAGGTCTTCAGCCACATGTGCAGCGCGGGGTTAGTATCTTATGGACATGATTCCTACAGCCTGAATCATGCGTCACGCAGAGCTAGATACAGGCCACACAACAGAAGACAAGTGCAATTCATTTCTTCTGGATCCACATCTTTCAGCTAAAAAAACAATTCAAAAACTTCTGCAAAAACTACAAGGTGACCTGCGGTGCAAATCCGCTCTGCACCTACAGCTCTGCAGCCGCCGGATGTTCTGCTGCCACAGGTTACGTAACCGATCGACCATAACAAAACATCCCCAAAATAAC
Source organism: Phyllomedusa bahiana (assembly GCA_025379985.1). NCBI lineage: Eukaryota > Metazoa > Chordata > Amphibia > Anura > Hylidae > Phyllomedusa > Phyllomedusa bahiana. Next base: position 47,562 of record JAODAL010007271.1, read on the forward strand.
TAAATCCCGTCACAGTCACTCATCAGAGGCACAAAGAGGGTAAATGGGGAACAGCACCAAAACCAAACAGAATAAGAGGCGAGAAACCACCGGACGGCAGAGAGGACGCCACAGGGTAACAGAGATCAGCAGAGAAGGGGAAGTCGGGAGTGGGCCAAACCCTGCACTGACCCCTGCACTGACCGCTGCACAGACCACTGCACTGACCCCTGCGCTGACCGCTGCGCTGACGACTGCACTGAACCCTACAATGACCCTTGCACTGATCCCTGCACTGACCGCTGCGCTGACGCCTGCATTGACCCCTGCACTGAACCCTGCACTGACCCCTGCACTGATCCCTGCACTGACCCCTGCACAGACCCCTGCACTGACCCCTGCACTGACCCCTTTTCACTGACCCCTGGGGATGAAACCCAAACTGGGCCCTTTCATGACCCCCCATGTCCCGCAATTGACCCAATGCACTGGAAACCCCGCACTTCCCCCTGCAAAAAGGGCCCTTTTACTGAACCCCCGCTCAGGGGCCCTTGGGGGAAAACCCCTTTTTCAAACCCCTGCAATGACCCCTGATTGACCCTGGGACGACCCTGCACCCGAACCCCCGCCCAAAACCCCTTTCCCCTACCCCTTGCACAGGACCAATGCACAGACCCCCGCACTGAACCCCTTTTCATGACCGTGCACTTTTAACCCCCGCACTGACCCCTCAATGGTCCCTGCATGACCCCTGCACTGATTTCCCCGCCCCTGGGCCCCCGCACTGACCCCTGCCCCCACCCCTTTTCACACCCCCAAAAAACCCACCCCTGCACTGATCCCCCGCACGGGCTCTGCCGACCCCTTCACTGACCCTGCCTGAAACCCCCCCAAAAGAACCCCGTAAATGACCCCCGCATTTTACCCCTTTCACCCCGCCCCGCCTGACCCCCTGCACTGATCCCCGCATGAAACCCCTGCACGGGCTCCCGCAAGACCCCTTCACTGACCTGCTGAATTCCCCGAAAGACCCCTGCATGAAAAACTGCATTTGACCCTTTCCTGACCCCGCACCCGACCTCTGAAAGACCCCTGCATGACCTGCAATGACCCCCCCCCCTGCACCCCCCTTGGGGCCCTCACGCCCTGCCCCCTGGGGCCTGGGAACTTTGGGCGCTTGGGGGGAACCCGGGGAACCAAATTTTCACTGGGGTCCCTGCCCCTGACCCTGCACAGCCCCTTTCACAGATCCCCCGCATGACCCCTGCACTGAAATTTCCCCTGGGCCCCCGCATGACCCCCGTTTTTTTTGACCCCTGCACAAAGGTGCATAGACCAATGGGCCCGAACCCCCGCCCCCCTGACCTCTGCCAGACCCCTGCTTGGGCCCCGCCCCTGACCCCTGCACTGACCCCTGCCTTTACCCTGATGACCTCTTCTGATTTACTGACCCCTGCCCCAGACCCCCGGGGATCCCCGCACTTTAAAACCTGCACTCAGGGCTGCCAAAAAGGGAAATTTTGGGGGGCCCCCAAAATTTTTTAGCAAAGTGCCCGGGCCCCCTTTCCCTGTTTTTCCCCCCCAAAAACGCCCCTACCAAAGGGAAAACCCCATTTTATGTCGTAGCCCAAAAACCCCCCCTGGGCCCTTTATTTCCTAGGGCTTTTTTGACTTTTTGATGCAAAATTCCGGGGCCCCAAAGGAGGACCCCGGGAGGATTCTAAAATTAGTGGTTTTAATTTTTTTACTGGGGGGGGGCAAAGAGGGAAAAAACGCAGCGGGTTTCAAAGAGAGATCGCCGCTGCTTTTTGCCCCGTGCCTGTAAAGGGCCGGGCTTTAAAGTTTTAACATGCAAAAACTTTGAGGGGGGCCCCCCCCCCCCACCCCAAAAGCGCAGCGGGGGCCCCCTCTCCCACCCAACGCCGGGGAGCGGGGCCCCCCCCCCCACACCCCCCCCCCCCCCCTTTCCCCCCCGCCCCCCCCCAAAAACGGGAGGGGGCCCCCTCCCCTCCACCCCCAAAGCAGCTGGGGGGGCCCCCCCTTCCCCCTACCACCCCAAACAGCAGCAGGGGGTGGAAAAAACCCCACCTTATCCCCCCAACCCCCCCAAAAAAGCCCCCCGGGAAAGGGCCCCCCAAATCTGGGAGGGCTTTTTGCTGTTTCTGGGTGCGGGTTTGGGGGGAAGGGGGGGGGTAGGGAGGGGGGGCCGGGGGGCTTCCCGCCCCCCAAAACCCGGGCGGGTCCGCCTCCCCTTAAAATTTTTTTTTAAAAAGTACCTTTTCACAAACCCCGGGGCTTGCGACCCCCCCCTTGGTTGGGGGGGGGGCCGGGGGGGGCCCGGCCCGGCCCCCCCCCCCCCCCCTCCCCCTGTCCGCGGGCCCCCCCGCCCAAAAATGACTTTGGGCCTCCCCGGAGGGGGGGGATGCGGAACAAAACTTGGGTTTTTTTGGGCCCCCCGGGTTTCCCCGGGGGGGGGGAGAGGCCCCTTTTTTTTTTTTAAATTTCAAAAAAAGTTTTTTTCAAAAAGGCAAAAAAGGGGGGGGCCGGGGGGGGGGGGCCCCCCTTTTATTTCTTTCCGGGGGGCCCCTACCCCCCCGTTGGGGACCCCCGGGTTTTTTTACCCTTGTTTCGGCGGGGTCCTTTTCCCGGCCCACTGGGGGCACTTTAACTTTTAATTGGGAAAACCCTGCCCCCCGAACCCCCTGCACTGGATGATCCAAAAAAATTTTTTGGGGGTTTTTCCCCCCTGAAGCCCTTTTAAAAGGTTTAATGCTGCGGTCCAAATTTGGAACCAGGAAAAAAATTATTTCTAAAAATTTTCCAAAAATTTTAAGGGGGGGTAATGTGGGGGGGGGGAGAAAATTTTTTAAAAAAGGGGAAAATTTTTTTTTTTTTTTGTAAAGGGCGGGAGTTTCCCATAAACATGGGGATGGGGGTTTCCCCCCCCTTTAACCCAAATTTGGGGGGAACCCCCCCCATATGATTTAGGGAAAGGTTTTTTTTGGGAAACCCTTTCCGAAATTGGTTGGTTTTTTGCCAAAAATCTGGGTTAAATTTGAGGCACAAAATGTTGGGGTTTTATTTTTTCGGCCCCACCAAAAAAAAAACACAATGCCTTTCTGTGTTTTTAAAATCATGGGGAAAGTTTTAAAAAAATCAGCCAAAATATCCGGAAAGGGGGAATTGTGGACCCCCGCACAAGTCTTTGGGTTAAACCTTGGGGGGGAATTTCCCGTTACCTGAAGGGGGGCTAAAATTTCCATCTGTTTCAAACAAATTTATACACAAAAAACCAAAAAGATGGGAATGTCTGTTTTTTCCCCTTTCTGTTTAGGAAAGGGGGGGGGGGTGGGGGGGGGGGTTGTGTTCAAAGATGGACGGGCTTTGGTCCCAAATGTGCTAAACCCAAAAAAAAACAAAAGCAAAAAAAAAAATTGTGAGACCTTTTCTTGGTTTTTGGGAAACTTGGGGGAAGACCCCTTGGTTTTAATTTTTCCCATGGGGGAAAAGAGGTTTCCCGTTTCAAAAAAGGGCTTGAAAGGAAAGGGGGGTCTGCCCCGGAAGGAAAAGCCTTTTCTCCCCAAAAAAGAAAGAAAAAAAAGCCAAAAATTTCAAAGGAAAAAAATACCCACCCTTTCTGGAGGGGCTTGTTCCCTTTTTTTGACGAAAATAAATTTGAAAATGTTTGAACCCTAATGACCAACGTTAAAGTTTTGGGGGAAAAAAAGGGGGAAAACTTTTGGGGCCAAGAACACCCCTACCAAATGGGGAAAACACGGGGGTGGCAGAAACATGTTGTGGGGTTGTTTTTTGCTTGGGGGGAGGGGGGGGCCCCGGTGCACCCCTTTTCCCAAATTTTGATGCATATTTGGGAAAAGGAAAAGGAAAAGATTATGTGGCCCAAAAAATGGAAAGAAAAAACATTCAAGACCCTCAGCCAAAGGGAAATTACAGCTTTTGGGGGGGGAAAAAGGAAAATTGGGTAAAAAAAAAAAAATAAAAGGGAAAAAAAATTTACCCGGGAAAAATGCTGCCCAAATGGTTACAAAGGGTTCAGGGAGAACCAAAAAAATCCATTGGGTTTTTTAGGGCCCGGGGAAAAAGCCCCTTTTATTTATCCTTTAAATTTGGGAAAAATTGTATGGCAAAAAGCTGGGGAAAAAAGGCCGGGAAAACGAAAGGGGCCCAAAGGAAAAAACCACCAAAAAACCTTTTGGCCCCCCCCCCCAATTTACACCAGGTTTTTTTTAAAAATTTTCCCCCCAAACCCATTGTGAGAAGTTGTGGGGGGATCCGAACGTTTTTTACCCAAAAAAAATTTTTACAGTTTTTTTTTTTTTTGGGGGAAAAGCCCCTCCAAAATTAATAATTTTGGGGAAATTTGGAAAAGGAAAAACTTTTGAAAATTTTCCCCCAAATTTTTGAAAAAAGGGTTTTTTAAGGCCTCCTTTTTTTGTGGAACAGGAAAAGGGGTTTAAGTGCACCCCTTATTTGATCACAAAAAAATGGGGGGGGGAAACCCCCCTAAGAGAAAACAAAGGGGAGTGCCCCCCAAATGACTAAAAAAGTGGGGGGAAAACCCCCCCAAAAGAGACCCCCCAAAGTTTAGTTTCCCCCCCCTAAGGGGCCCCCAAAAATTTGGGGACCCTTTTGTGAACCCCAAAAGGTTTTTTTGCACCCCTAAGTGACCAAAAAAGTTGGGGTTTAAACCCCCAATGCCCAAAAAAGTGGGTGCCCCAAAACCCTTTTTTTACCACAAAAAAATGAGTGCATCCCCAAATTTCAAAAAAAAGTGGGGTCACAAACCCCTTTAAATGACCCCAAAAATGGGGTGCCCCCCCCCCCCCCCCCCAAGTGACCCCCAAAAGTGAAAAGGGCCCCCAAATGGGCCCTAAAAAAGTGAAATGCTCCCCTAAGGGACCCCCAAAAGTGAGCCACCCTCAGTGACAACAAAAGTGAGGGCCCCCATAAGGACCCCCAAATGGAGGGCCCCCCCTTTTTGAAAAAACAAAAAAAGTAAACCCCCAAGTGACAAACAAAAGTGTGGAACCACTCCCAAGTGACAACAAAAGTTTAGGGAAAATTAAGTGACACCAAAAGTAAGAAACCCCCAAGTGACCAAAAAAGTGGGGAACCCCTAAGAGACCAAAAAAGTGGGGGTGCCCTCTTAATTGACCGGTGAAAGTGAGGACACCCCCAGGGGTCAAAAAGTGAGTGCACTCTTTAAATTTACTGCAAAAGTGGGGGGACACCCCAAGAGACCACAAAAATGGGGTGCACTTTTAATGAGCAAAAGTGAGGGGGCACCCCCAAGGGGCCACAAAAAGGGGAAGAGACCCTTTTGTGACCCATAAAAATTTTTGGGGCAACCCCTAAGGGACCCAAAAGGAGCACAAACCCCCAGTGACAAAAAAGTGGGAAACCCCTTTTGACCACAAAAAAATGGAGGAACACTTCTAAGTGACCACAACAAAATGTGGAAACCCCCCAAGTGACGCAAAAGTGTGGAAACCCCCAAGTGAAACAAAAATTTGGGAACCCCTTTAAATTTACCCAAAAGTTTAGGACCCCCCCTAAGTGACCAAAAGTGAGGGCACCCTAAGAGACCAAAAAAAATTAGTTTCACCCCTTTTTGACCGCCCAAAAATTAGGAACCCCCCATAAGGGCCCCAAAAGTGGGCACACCCCTCAGTGACAACAAAGTGAGGACACCCCCCAAGGACCACAAAAAAAGGGGGACAAACCCCCAAATACCACAAAAGTGAGAACCCCTTTCCCATGTGCCACAAAAAATGAGGGCCCCCCAAATACCCCAAAAAAAGAGTACCAACCCCCAATGACAGCAAAAGTGTGGCACCCCTAAGTGACAACAAAAGTGGGGACACCCCCAAATGACCACAAAAGTGAGGCAACCCCAAAAGACCCAAAAAAAGTGAGGCAATCTTAATTGACCGCCAAAAAATGAGGACACATAAAGGGGACCACAAAATGAGTGCCCTCTTAATGGGCTGCCCAAAAAATTTAAGGGGCACCCCCAAGTGACCACAAAAAAGAAGGACCCCAAAATGACCATAAAAGTTAGTGCCCCATAAGGGACCCAAAAAGTGAGCCCCACCCCCCAGTGACAAAAAAAAAATGAGGGGCAACCCCAAATGACCACCAAAATGAGGGCAACCCCCAAGTGACCACAAAAGTGAGAAAACTCCTAAATGACCCCAAAAGTAAGGAGGGCCCCCAAGTGACCAAAAAATGAGGGCCCCTTTAAATGAAAAAAAAAAGGGGGAGTTTTTTTTTTTTTTTTTTTTTTTTTTTTTTTCCCCCCAGGGCCCAAAGAAAGTGGGGGGAAACTCCTATGTGACCCAAAAATGAGGGGGACCCCCTAAGTGAACCCCAAAAGTTTCATGCATCCCAAAATGCCAAAAAAAGTGGGGTGCACCCCTAAGTGACCACAAAAGGGGAGTAACCCCTAAGTTACAAAAAAAGTGAAGACACCCCTAAGTCACATAAAAAATGAGGACCCCTCTAAGTGACACCCCAAAAGTGAGGGAACTCTAAATGACCCCAAAAGTGAGAACCCCCCAAGTTACCAAAAAAATGAGGGGCAGCCCTGTCACCCAAAAATGAGGGGCCCCCTAAGTGACAAAAAAAAGTGTTTACCTCTAAATGACCAAAAGTTTTGGGGGGTTTAACCTTTAAATGACAGCAAAGTGAGGACACCCCCAAGTTGGGCACCAAAAGTGGTACACCTTAAATGATGACAAAAGTGGGGACACCCCTTTAAATGAAAAACAAAAAATTTAGTGCACCCTTAATTGACCCAAATGTTTTAGGACACCCTAAAATGACCCCCAAAAGTGAGAAACCCTAAGTGTCCACAAAAGTCAGGATACCCCTGACAGCAAAAGTGAGGACACCCATAAATTTGTGACCAATCAGAAACTGACCCAAATATTTGATCTGCAATTATTATTAATAATAAAGAGATTGAGGTGATATGCATATATTAGTACAATTTATATGTAAATGAGCAGTAACTTCTTAAGGGGCATTCTGAGACACAGTGTTGGATGTTTGCCATCTAGAGTCCATACTGCAGTAGTGCCGCCTGTTATAACACTGAGGACAGGTCCCAGTAGGCGTCGGGCAGCATTGGGGGTTTAAGGCAGTTCTATCAGTGGTAGGTGCTGGGGTGGGGTATCAGGTCGTAAATTGTGTTATGGACCCAAGGATGGAGGAGGCGGCAGCGCTGGTTACAAGCCCCAGATACAGTGACTGACGATGAAACGATCATTCTGCTTGGCCTCATACCCTGGTGCCTGATTGTCTAGATAAACCCAGGAGATGGTTGCACTGGAAGGAACTGGAGGAACCGATAATTTACTCCGCATAAAGCATTGGCCCATTCTCACCGTGTAGTAGCTGTCGTCAGCGCCGAGAGCTTTGGAGAGGCCAAAGTCACTGATCTTGGCGTAATGCTGGTTCACCAACAGGACGTTGCGAGCCGCTAAATCACGGTGGACAAAGTTGTGTTCTTCCAGGTACTTCATCCCCAAGGACACCTGGTGCATCAGCTCCACCACGTTATTAGTCGGAACCTCGTCCCTATAGGAGACAATGAGACGATGACTGTGAATCTAGGAGCAGCATGAAGCAGATCAAGACGGCACAGCAGAGTTACATAGACTGTAAGGGCGAGAAAGGACAGACGTCCACCCCGCTCAGCCTGGAGCAAGAAACAGCTAAACTTATTTTTTAATATATTTTTTATTTATATTACTCTAATAATTTAGGTTATCTTGAATTTATTTTTAATGTAATTTTAGAAGATTATTTTAATTTATTTTTCATGAAAAATTTTTTTTTTTTATTTTTTGTATTATTTTTCATCTGTTTTTAATCTATTGCTGGTGCATCTCAAAAAAATAGAATATCCTTGAACATTAAAAGGGTTATGAAGGATCTTTTTATTTGTTATAGGGCTCACAAAAGTATTATATTAAACCTTGCCATTCATACAATATATAATTTTAGATTTTCTATATTTGACTTAATTATTGATATCAATTATCTTTTCAGTGATATTATAATTCTTTGAGATGCACTAGTATTCTACATTTTTTTGGATGACTCTTAATTTAGTTTTAATTGAATATTTTTAAGTTAATTTTTTCAAGGTTATTTTTTAATTCATTTTACTTTATTATTTTTATTATTTTTAGATGAACTTTATTTTTAATTTCATATTTTTTATGTTTTTTTAAGATTATTTTTTTTATTTTCTTTTTTATTGGATATTTTAATTTTTTAGGTTTGTTTCTTATCTCGTTTTAATTTATCATTTCATATTTTTGATTATCTTTCATTTAATTTAAATTTTATATTATTTGTAATTTTTTTATGATGATTTAATGTTTTAACTTTTTAGGTTATTTTTAATCTATTTTGAATTTATTATTTCTATTTTTCTATTTTTTTTATTTGATATCATTTTATTTGTTAGACAATTTAAAAAAAGGAATTTAATATTTACATTTTTAATTGATTATTATTACTAGCAATAGTATTATATATTATTATTATTATTATTATTTTCTGATTATCTTTATTTTTTATTTATTCTTTCTATTTTTTCATTATCTTTAGTTTATAAAAAAATTTTAATTTTTAGATTATTTGAAGAAATGAATTTAAGATTTTAATTTTTGTATTTATTTTTAATTTATTAGTAGTAATAGCAGTAGTATATATATTATTATTATTATAAATTTTTAGATTATCTTTATTTTTTATTCTTTCTATTTTTCATTATCCTTATTAGTTTATTATTTTTTTAAATTTTTTATTATTTGAAAAGATGGATTTAATATTTTAAGTTTTTATTTATTTTAATTTATTATTAGTAGTAGTATTATTATTAGGTTATTATTATAATTTTTAGATTATCTTTATTTTTAATTATTTTTTATTATTATTATTATTATTAGTAGTAGTAGTAGCAGTAGTATATATTATTACTATTTTTATTATTATTATCATTATATAATTTTTAGATAATCTTTATTTTATTTATTGATTTAATATTATTTAACAGCAGTTTTAGAATATCATTCTTTGCTCAGAGGTTATGTTTGGGGTGAGGGCTGGGCTGGAGCAGTGTTGTTTCCTCTGTGCTGACCTTTCTTATGTTCGGTGTCTTTAGTTTTACGTTTTGTGGGTTTTGCATTTATTTTGTTATTTATTGTTTCCCCTTTAAAAACTCCGACCACGAATCTGTGATGGCAAAGTGAATATAATCGGGAGGTGGAAGGGAAGCAGAGATATTTGCTGTCCTCACTGTGCGTAACAATTTTAAAAGGGGCGCTCCCACCACAGACTTTAATATTATTTTTTAGTTTTTATTTTATATTATTTTTCTTTATTTTTGGCACACTAGTGGACCCCAAGAATCAACTCCACTGGTGGGCCCCAAGAATCATCTTCACTGGTGGGCCCCAAGACTCATCTTCACTGGTGGGCCCAAGAATCAGCTCCACAGGTAGACCCCAAGAATCAGCTCCACTGGGGGCCCCAAGAATCATCTTCACTGGTGGCCCCAAGAATCATCTTCACTGGTGGCACCAAGAATCATCTTCACTGGTGGCACCAAGAATCAACTCCACTGGTGGGCCCCAAGAGTCATCTTCACTGGTGGCACCAAGAATCAATTCCACTGGTGGGCCCCAAGAGTCATCTTCACTGGTGGACCCAAGAATCATCTCCACTGGTGGACCCCAAGAATCATCTCCACTGGTGGCCCCAAGAATCAGCTCCACTGGTGGCCCCAAGAATCAGCTCCACTGGTGGGCCCCAAGAATCAACTCCACTGGTGGGCCCCAAGAATCACCTCCACTGGTGGGCCCCAAAAATCATCTCCACTGGTGGGCCCAAGAATCAACTCCACTGGTGGGCACCAAGAATCAGCTCCACTGGTGGAGACCAATAATCATCTCCACTGGTGGCCCAAGAATCAGCTCCACTGGTGGCCCCAAGAATCAGCTCCACTGGTGGCCCCCAAGAATCAGCTCCACTGGTGGGCCCCAAGAATCAGCTCCACTGGTGGACACCAAGAATCAGCTCCACTGGTGGCCCAAGAATCAACTCCACTGGTGGCTACAAGAATCAGCTCCACTGGTGGCCCCAAGAATCTACTCCACTGGTGGCCCCAAGAATCCACTCCACAGGTAGCCCCAAGTATCATATCCACTGGTGGGCCCCAAGAATCAACTCCACTGGTGGCCCCAAGAATCAACTTCACTGGTGGCCCCTAAGAATCAGCTCCACTGGTGAGCCCCAAGAATCATCTCGACTGGTGGGCACCAAGAATCAACTCCAAATGGTGCTCCAAGAATCAATCTCCACTGGTGCCCCAAGAATCAGCTCCACTGGGGGCCCCAAGAATCAGCTCCACTGGTGTGCCCCAAGAATCCTCTCCCCTGGTGGGCACCAAGAATCAGCTCCACTGGTGGCCCCAAGAATCCTCTCCACTGGTGGCCCCAAGAATCAACTCCACTGGTGGCCCCAAGAATCAACTCCACTGGTGGCCCCAAGAATAATCTCCACTGGTGGGCCCCAAGAATCAACTCCACTGGTGGGTCTCAAGAATCAACTTCACTAGTGGACCCTAGACACCCCAGTTGAACAATGATATCATGCAGATCCTTTAAGTACCATAACAGTAATTGAAGAATAATTTCTACGCACTCACTTCTTTGCTAAGAGGAACTTGTTGAGGGGCCCGGCAGATGCCATCTCCATGACCAGCATGAGGCACTCCGCCCGGCACAGCCCGATCATCCTCACAATGTACGGATTGTCCAGTTGGTGCATGATTTCTGCCTCCTTCATCATCTCGTCCTTCACAGACTTGTCATTCTCATTCTGCATCTTCAGGATCTTGATGGCCACATCGATCTGACGTCTGGAAAACAAGAAGTTACAGAAGTCAAGTGAGGACACAAAGAGCAGATGAATGCGAATATTAGAGGAATGGGCGAAGAAGCCAGTGCAAAATCTCTAGATGGGATGAATGATGGGTGGTCCATAGGCCACCAGGTCGCTGCTGGAGAGGACTGGTTAGAACTGCCCATGACCAAGGGTCATTTAATTGAGGTAGATGGATGACTGTGTAACTAATCAGCACCCAGCAAAGGCAGAGGTGGGAACTCGAGGGTGCTGGGTGGAAAACAAGCAATGAGTGAGCAGTGTCCACCATAGGTATAACTATAGTGGTGGCAGCTACTGTGGGGATCAGAGAATTAGGGACCAGGACAATGTCAAACTAAAGGTCATTGGGTCCACCATAGGTATAACTATAGTGGTAGCAGCTGCCGTGGGGCCCAGAGATTGGGGGACCAGTGTCCAACTAAGGTTCATTGGGCCCACCATAGGTATAACTATAGTGGTGTAAGCTATTGTGGGGCCCATAGGTTGAGGGGCCAAGGCAGTATCTAACTTAAGGTCCTTGGGTCCACCATAGGTATAACTTTACTGGTAGCAGCTGCTGTGGGTCCCAGAGTTTTAAGGCCCAGACCAGCATCCAGCTGAAGGTCATAGGGTACACAATAGGTTTAACTATTGTGTTGGAAGCTACTGTGGGGCCCAGATGTTGAGGGGCCAAGCCAGTGTCTAAATGAAGGTCCTTGGATCCAGCATAGATATAACTACAGAGGTAGCAGCGGGGTCCAGAGGTTGAGGGACCAGGGCAGTGTCTAACTGAAGGTCCTTGGATCTGCCATATGTATAACTATAGTAGTGGAAGCTATTGTGGGGCCCATAGGTTGAGGGGCCAAGCCAGTGTCCAACTGAAGGTCCTTGGGTCTACCATAGGTATAACCAATCAGCACCAAGCAAAGGAAGGCAGAGGTAGAAACTCGAGGGTGCTGGGTAAAAAACAGGCAATGAGTGAGCAGTGTCCACCATAGGTATAACTGTAGTGGTGGCAGCTGCTGTGGGGCCCAGAGGTTTAGGGACCAGGGCAATGACAAACTAAAGGTCCTTTGGCCCACCATAGGTATAACTATAGTGGTAGCAGCTGCTGTGGGGCCTAGAGGTTTAGGGACCAGGGCAATGTCAAACTAAAGGTCCGTGGGCCCACCATAGGTATAACTATAGTGGTGGAAGCTATTGTGGGGCCCAGAGGTTGAGGGACCAGTGTCCAACTAAGGTTCCTTGGGCCCACTATAGGTATAACTATAGTGGTGAAAGCTATTGGGGGGCCCATAGGTTGAAGGGCCAAGCCAGTGTCCAACTGAAGGTTCTTGGGTCTACCATAGTTATAACTATAGTGGTGGAAGCTATTGTGGGGCCCATAGGTTGAGGGGCCAAGCCAGTGTCCATCTGAAGGTCCTTGGATCTACCATAGGTATAACTGTGGATTCTGGGTCCATTCAGAGGAGAGGCTTGTGCTCCTTTCTCTTACAATGAGGTGCAAGACCCTCCAGGGTGTTGGATGAAAACCCGGAAGTTGAGAGCAACGGATCCTGGGCGGCTCAGGAGTGGCAGCGATAGGGGACAGATAGGTGAGCTTTAGTTTTTCTCCCCTTTTTTGACCCCCTCGGCCCCAATGGAATATACTTTCTTTTATACTGGACGTCCCCCTTACAGATTTCCCAAACCCCTTACTTCTTCATCTTGTAAACCCCTTTCTTGACGCAGCCAAAGTTTCCTGAGCCGAGCTCCACTTCATCTATCAGGAGGAGGTCTCTCTTTAGGAAGACCTTGCGCTCCTTGAGCTCCTCCGGGTCGCTGTAGGGACTGTCGTACACGCTCGTGTCCATGGGCAAAATCCGAGGTTTCCCGTCAGCTGGGGATAGAAGTAGATGGTCAGGTTTTACTACAAGGCAGTAAAGCGAGGTGTTGTTTCATTGTATCTGCAGAGACGGTTCAGTCCCTTCTAATGGTAACAATGTGTCAGATTCATCCAAGAAAATCACTAAAGAAGTAATATTCCCGGAAACTATTTGTTTTAGAATTTTTGGCAATTTTTTTTTTATTTTAATAATTCTATGCAATTAAAAAGTACATAAAAAAAATCTAACTGTGAGATAAAATTCCTCAATGATCGATTGAGCTCACTTTCCTATAGGATAATACAGTATTGACACCCATTTAACCTACAGCCCCTATGTGCTTACCCACAAAGGGCTCCGGGGTGTAACCATCAAAATTCGCAGACGGCTGCCTCTGGGGAAACAGATGAAACCAACAATGTTCAGACATTCAGAATTATTCTTGTGCCAGACGGTGTGATATTGTGAAGAATTGTATTAAAGGGGGGCTCTCATTAAAGAGCTCTGAATTCTCCATTCTGTTCTATGGGAGTTTCCAATACAGGGGAGCGCTGTGTTCTCCATTCTCATCGATGGGAGTTCCCAGTACAGGGGAGCGCTGTGTTCTCCATTCTCCTCTATTGGAGTTCCCAGTACAGGGGAGCGCTGTGTTCTCCATTCTGTTCTATGGTTGACTCACGGTTTGGATGTCAACAATCAAGATGGATCCTGAGATGATTCAATAATATATATTAGCTAATGACCAAAAAACCTATCCCTAAATGGAGATAGGGATAGGTTTTTGGTCATTAGCTTATATATTTTATTGAATCGTCTCAGGATCCATCTTGATTGTGGACATCCAAACCGTGAGTCAACCATAGAACAGAATGGAGAACACAGCGCTCCCCTGTACTGGGAACTCCTATAGAACAGAATGGAGAGTTGTGTGAAAGAATGACTGAAATTTTATTCTGATCTGACTCTCTTGGGGGATAGTCTCAGGCCCCAGAGAGTGGGAACCCCAACTTATCAGACTTTGATGGGATATCCTTATAATATGTTGGGAGCCCCCCTTTAACACAAGAGAAGTAAAGTAAACATGTGACCTGAAAAACAGACGAACTTAAAAGAATTCTCCAGTAAAATAAAATATATTTTAAAAAAATTCCCTTCTAAAGTTTGTCACTTTTGTGATGCACTTTAAATATGTTTTCTGTGGGTCCTGCAGTTCTAAAGGAAGCTTGGTAGCTCTGTGTCCAGCCCAAGAGATGACCAGAAGGGTGTAGCTTTTTCAGCTATGTGTCCAGCCCAGTAGATCAGGTGACCAGAGGGCTGAGGCTTTTCCAGCTCTGTGTCCAGCCCAAGAGATCAGGTGACAAAGGGGTGTGGCTTTTCCAGCTCTGTGTCCAGCCCAGGAGATCAGGTGACCAGAGGGGTGTGGCTTTTCCAGCTCTGTGTCCAGCCCAGGAGATCAGGTGACAAGAGGGATGTGGCTTTTCCAGCTCTGTGTCCAGCCCAGGAGATCAGGTGACCAGAGGGGTGTGGCTTTTTCAGCTCTGTGTCCAGCCCAGGAGATCGGGTGACCAGAGGAGTGTGGTTTTTTCAGCTCTGTGTCCAGCCCAGGAGATCAGATGACCAGAGGGGTGTAGCTTTTTCAGCTATGTGTCCAGCCCAGGAGATCAGGTGACCAGAGGGATGAGGCTTTTCCAGCTCTGTGTCCATCCCAGGAGATCAGATGACCAGAGGGGTGTAGCTTTTTCAGCTCTGTGTCCAGCCCAGGAGATCAGGTGACCAGAGGGGTGTGGCTTTTTATGCCTTTGAAGCCACGCCTCTTTGCTCCTGTCTCCCAAGGGAGGAAACAGGATGAACCTTTGCCGAGTATGAATGAAAATCATCATGAATCTCGCGCAAAAAGAGCCAGAGCCCAAATTCTAATTGAAATCAATGGGATGTGGATTTCATGCATATTCTGATGCAGTCCCGGAAGCCGAGTGAACATAGCCCTACAGCCCTGATCCACAACTCTGCAGCATCTGCATGTGTTATGCGGCTTTGCAGAGACCTCACTATAATCCTGTAACATCTCGGTCGGTCTGAATATACTATAATACGACCAACGCGAGGAAAATTCTATCATATGCCTGGAGAGTTACTATGTACTTACATATTTAGGAAGTGATGGGGGAATGGTGCAGAGTCCTGAGGAGACACAAGTAGTAAGAAAATTAGCAAATAACAAAAAGAAGCAAATACAAGACTGAGAAGTGATGAACGCGCGTCATCATCCTCGCACCTCCCGTCTGCTCTTATATTAACAGTTTATTACATTATCATTTACAGCGAACGCCTCCTGCATTTCATTAGATGAAGGAGCACTCCAAATTATTTTTTCATTTTGCTAATTAGAAATTGCTTCTAATTACGTCACTGAATTGCTAGTATTTTTGCTTACCTGCAGCTGCATACAGGATAGCTGGTTGATGCAACAGCCATTAGAAATTACTTCTATGTACACAATAGGTCCAGTAACTTTGCTCACCTGCAGCTGAATACAGGATATCTGACTGATGCAACAGCCATTAGAAATTGCTTCTAGGTGCACAGTAATGCCAGTAATTTTTCTTACCTGCAGCTGAATTTCAGATTCTCACTGCTGCCCATGGGTATATGTACCTGCAGCTGAATACAGGATTTCTCCTGCTGCCCCTGGGTCATGTGACCTGCAGCTGAATACAGGATTCCTCAACTCTGCCCCTGAGTCATGTGACGTGCAGCTGCATTACAAGATTCTCACTGATTCCCCAGTAATGTGACCTGCAGCTGAATACAGGATTTCTCATTGCTGCCCTTGGGTCATGTGACCTGCTGCTGTATACAGAATTTCTCACTGCTGCCCCTGGGTCTTGTGACCTGCAGCTGAATACAGGATTCCTCACTGCTTCCCCTGGGTCATGTGACCTGCACTCTGCGCTGCTGACACACACAGCATGGTTGTGTGACCTGGAAGTGACTCTCTCTATACATTCCTATGAGAGGGTCACAGTAAGGCTTATAGGAATGTATAGAGAGAGACTTCCTGTCAGCATCCGAAGCATAGGGTCTACCAGCCAATCAGAGAGCAGGTCATGCAACCTAGCAGAGAATGTTACATCAGTCAAAAATCCTGCATTCAACTGCAGGTAAGCTAACAGTGTACCTGGAAGCAATTTCTAATGGCTGTTGCATCAGCCAGATATCCTGTATGCATCTGCAGGGAAATAAAATTACTGGCACTAAGGGCTGTTGCATCAGCCAGATTTTCTGTATGCAGCTGAAAGGGAGAAAAATTACTGGACCCATTGTGTTCCCAGAAGCAAGTTCTAAATATTGTGTATGCAGCTGCAGGTATGCAAAGTTATTGGCATTAAAGTGTACATAAAAGCGATTTCTAATGGCTGTTGCATCAGCCAGATATCCTGTATGCAGCTACAGGTAAGCAAAATTACTGGCACTACTGTGCACCTAGGAACGATTTCTAATGGCTGTTGTATCAGATATCCTGCATGCAGCTGTAGGTAAGTAAAGTTAATGGCAATACAGTGTACCAAAGAGCATTTCCTAATGGTTGTTGCATCAGACAGATATCCTGTGCACAGCTGCAGGTAAGAAAAATGACTGCCACTACAATGTACCTAGAAGCAATTCCTAATGAACTAAGAGAAAAAAAGAACTGGAGTTCTCCTTTAATTGTAAGTTAAACTTCATTACATAGTTTGTAAGACTGAAAATAATACAGACGCCTGTCCGGTTCAGCCAATTGTCCTACAGTATCGATCCACCTCATTGCAGTATATTTTAGGGTTTGTGACTTACCCGCCGCCGGGTTCCCATTGGAGCAGGCCTCCTTCAGGACTGTGACTACGCCATCACATTTGATTTTTAGATACTCTACAAGCTGAAGACATGACAGGAAGGAGAATATGACACATTTGTTGCTGTAGTCACAGGTTCTGATATAAGGTACATGATGGACGACGCTCCTGATCCCAGCACAAGCTCCATCTGCCTGGTTATTATGGGTTAGGCTGGATCACATTATGTTATTGCCTACGTCGCGCACCTTTATCCCCAATACTCCAACTGATACCTGCAACATAGGCAGTATCGTAGTATAAACTAAGCCTTACCCTCCCATAGAGGTGAAGCTTCCAAGGGAAAGGAGCTCAGTGCTCCAGCAAATATTAACGTAAGCAGAATTGTCACATAACATTGGGGACGTACGAGGTGCAATCAGACCCATAGAACCTATAGAAAACCCTATAGAAGTCTATGTGACCTATACATTGTCCCAACAGCCTGCAACAATGTGGCCAGACGGACCTGCCACAATGTATCAAACTTGGTGCCTTCAGGGATCGAATACTTCCCCGACTTGTCCAGGTCGATCCTATAGTGATAGACGGTCTTCCCATAGACGATCGACAGCGCGAAGGTCCCGGCGTCCTTCCTCTGCCGTATCCTGGAAGCAGGAGAGAACGTGTTACACGGGGTTGGCTTCTTCTGGATCCACTGCAGGAGCTGGAGGGACGTCGGCCGGGATTCAGCCTTATAGTTCACAGAACCTTAGAGATACTTTACAGATCTATATATTTATTTTTATTAGATTTTTTCATCAACTTTGTAACTAAATGTAACAATGGATAAGATTGGAAACATTTGTTTCAGTTCATTGAGCATCATCTATTGAATTTACATGTATTTTAGATATTCTTTTTACATGTTATAT
Source organism: Phyllomedusa bahiana (assembly GCA_025379985.1). Lineage (NCBI taxonomy): Eukaryota > Metazoa > Chordata > Amphibia > Anura > Hylidae > Phyllomedusa > Phyllomedusa bahiana. The sequence goes on from JAODAL010007271.1 coordinate 65,115, forward strand.
TTTGTTATAATTTTTATGGCCTTATGTCATCCCTTCCTACTTCAGCTAGTGGGGGGGGCTACAGTATAAAAGCATCGGCCTCCTGTCTAGTGATAACTATCTTCTGCGCATGCACGCTAGTCAGGAACCACTTATATAGGGTACCGCCTCCCCAAACTCAGTATCACTACTTTGCATAGTGTGATGCAGGGAGGGCGCTGGGCGGCTACAGTACAGGAGGGATGCCCTCTTGAATTTACTGCGCATGCGCGCTAATTGTGAGGCTGGTGTTTTTATGGTGCAGGGTAGCTACAGTACTGGAGTGATGGCCTCCTAACCAGTGATAACTATCTGCTGCGCATGCGCGCTAGTCAGCAACTGCCTATATAGCATAGCCGCCCACCGCCTCCCCAAACTCATTATCATACTACTTTGTATAGTGTGGCATTTCCTTTGGGGAGGGAGCTGACCGGCAACAGTACTGGAGTGATGGACTCCTGACTCGAGATCACTATCTTCTGCTCATGCGCGCTAGTCAGGAGATGCTTATATAATGTGTTGCCCACTGCCTCCCCAAACTCAGTATCATACTCCTTTGTATAGTGTGACATTTCATTCAGGGAGGGAGCTGAGTGGTTACTGTACAGGAGTGATGGCCTCCTGCCTAGTGATAACTATCTGCTGCGCATGCGTGCTAGTCAGGAGATGCTTATATAATGTAGTTGCCCACTGCCTCAACAAACTCAGAATCATACTCCTTTGTATAGTGTGACATTAAAATTGGGGAGGGAGCTGAGCGGCTACAGCACAGGAATGATGGTCTCCTGACTAGCGCGCATGACCAACAGATAATTGTTTATTGCACATGCGCGCTAATCAGGAGGCTCGCACTTATATAGTACAGGGCGGCTACAGTACAGAAGCAACGGCCTCCTGACAGGCTTATATATCTATTGCCCTCCCTGATTGCAGTGTTACACTACTTTGTATACTGTGACGCTTCGTTCGAGGAGGGTGGTGGGTACACTATAGAAGCACTGGTCTCCTGACTGGTACACATGCCTAGCAGACAATTATCTGCTGCGCAAGCGCTAGTCAGGAGGTCAGTGCTTCTATAGTGTAGCTGCCCACTGACCTCCCCGAACTCAGTGCATACTACTTTGTATAGTGTAATATTTCATTCAGGAAGGGCAGTGGATGGATACACTATAGAAGTGCCGGCCTCCTGGCTATCGATGATTATCTGCTGCGCATGCGCACAACTCAAAACTGGGCAGATTTGTTGCAGATGGAAAATTGCAAATGGATTTGTTTGCAATGGAAAATCTGCATAATCCTAGGTGCGTACAGCGTTTTTTTTGCATGTTTTCGATGTGTACAATTCCCATTCTTATTGCGACCCCTGTCAAAATGTGTTGAAAAAAGTGACATAAGGATCAAATGGACTTCGTCACCTTATGTCACTTTTTTTTATGCATTTTGACACATAATTGCATTAAAAATCAAATTTTTGCGCGTCAAAAAAATGTGCAAAATGAGGGGAGCGGACGACACAGAATGGATACAGTGAAATACAGTGAAGCTCCCTGCACTGAGGAAAAAGCAACAAATGAAGAAAGCTAGTGTAAAAATGCATGAAAAGCCGAGCTCTGGCCCCGGTCACATTGCACTTATGTAAAAACCGATCCGTATATGTTTCTCAATGTATAGGTGGCGCTCCCCAAGGAGACATTTTTCCCCCCTCTAAGCCACTCTCGCCTCTCACCCAGCCAACCAGTAAGTTCTACTCTGCACTGATGAGGGGCAAAACCCCGAAACAGCTGTCTATAGATGAACTGTTCTGGCTTGGCTCAAATCCTTTATCTACAGACAGCTGTTTCGGGGTGTTTGCCCCTCATCAGTGCACAGGAGAACTTACTGGCTGGCTGGGTGAGAGGCGAATGGGGCTTAAAAGGGGGAAATATCTCTCCTTAGGGAGATCCACAAAGTCAGTGGTGTGAGGATCTGAGCCACTCTCGCCCCTCACCCAGCCAGTAAGTTCTACTCTGCACTGAAGTTGGGCAAAACCGAAAACAGCTGTCTGTAGATGAGCTTAACTGGTTTGGCTCAAATCCCTTTCACATTGCAAGGCTCCTGTGAGCTACATGTGAACTGGGGATAACTACATCAAATAGAGGGCGCTGTGGAGCTTCTCAGCTCTTTTCCCATAAGCCTTTGCTTTATGCAAAACAGTCAGTGAGGTCTGAAAGGCGAGTAAATCCTCACAGTGACCCATTTATTGGTGGCTCTCCCCAAGGAGAGACTTTTTCCCCCTTCTATGCTTCTCATTGACTCCCAAGTACACACTCGGCGGAGCGTAACAACTCTGGTGCGAACGGAGCCTTAGGAACGCGCGCATTTCCTGTAACGTAAGCGCTTATTTCACTGCACAATCAGCCGTGTGAACGAGTCCTGGACGGGGTCCTTGATGCAGCCGTCCCTAATTGTATGGCAGAAGCCACTGAAGGGGATTCAGACAATTGCACAATATTTCCTCGCTCATGAGGAGCTGCAGCCGCTCACAGGGGGTGCTTCATTGTAACCTGAACGGAAGGTGAGAGCAGCGCTGAGTGGAAATAGATTGACCCCATTGACACCGGAGCCACGTGCGGGGGAGGTGTGAAGGCGACAATGCTGCACAACAACAGCTCTGCTGCTGACACCTGAATCACTGGTTTACCCCAATGACCACCCCCCCCCAGGCGGGTGCCTTTGCAAAAATTGCAGCGGCCAAACGTCAGCTGGAAACCAGTAAAATGCACTACAGATTTGCAAAGTGTAAAGAAAAAAATATATAGTTTTTTATTTTTTTCCCTGCACTTTTGGTTGATTTTTTGGGGGTCAGGTACAGTTTGATCACCGGCAGCAGAGTCCAGCCAGTATTTTCTTCCTGCCATGTGGACGTAGCCTTACATAATTTCTGTGGTTTTGGGGGATGGTTCTGTCGGTGGGTTGTGGATTCCCCGTCCCCCTTTGCACCTCCATGTTCATGTTGTACCTGAAAACCATACTCATGGCCCCTTCCTCTCTTACACATAGCTGTGCCAGGGGCCCCTCCTTCTTAAAAAATTTCGGTTGCTTGCCATGGCCCTCCTCTCTTAATATGGGCTGCTGCCATGGCCCGTCCTCTCTTACATATGCTGCTGCTATGGCCCTCCTCCTTACATATTTAAAGCTGCTGCTTTTTCCCCCCGCCCCACTTCTTTGTATACTGCGCCATGGCCCCTTCCTTTTACACATGGGCGCGCTCTGCCCCTTTCTCTCTTACACATAGGCTGCTGCTCATGGCCCCTTTCCTCTTACACTGACTGGCTGCCAGGGCCCCTTCCCTCTTACACATGGGCTGCAGTCATGGCCCCTTCCTCTCTTACTCATAGACTGCTGCTTATGGACCCTTTCTCTTACACATACAAGGAAGAAGGAACACGTTCTAAGTTTTTTCGGAACACCGGCCATGTCGAAAACCGTCCAATAGAAAATCTGTTTGGTTGGGACTGCTGCAGGGATTTTCTATTAAAGTCTATAAGGATGGTTGACAGTCGGCTTTCAAATCCGAAAACCGTCTGTAAAACCGACTGAAACCAAGTCGGGGGGGACCCCCCTAATGTTTTCCGGCATTTTGCAATTTATTTCCCATAGTTTTTATTTCACGTGTTTGTGTGTGTGTTTTATGTTTTTTTCTCATTTCAAATCAAGTGCAACACAAAAAAAATTGCATAAGAAACCTCAGCAGTGATACAAAGTTTGCAAAAAAATGCAACGAAAACTTTTGTAGTAATAGATACCTGTTTGCAAAAAAAGTATCAAAAACTCTTGTAGTAATAGATACTTGTTTGCAAAAGAAAAACACATAGAAAAACTTTTGTAGTAATAGATATTTGTTTGCAAAAGAAAAACACATAGAAAAACTTTTGTAGTAATAGATATTTGTTTGTAAATACCCTTGTCCCAAAACACTTTTGGTTTAAAAAATGCATCAAAAACTGCATTTAGAAAAAATGCATAAAGCTTTTAAAACTTTTTTTTTTCTTTTGGCCAAAAATCACCACAGAAAATGTGAAACGAAATTCGGTTAAAAAAAATTTTTTAAGTGCTTTTTTCAAGCTTTTTTTTAAAAAAAAAAAATTTTCAAACCGAGCGGTTTAGAGGTTCACTGGAAGCCAATAGGGAAATCTATAATGCGCTGCGGACGTTGCTTTTTTTTTCTTTGTAGGGTTTTTTGCACTTTTGGTGCAGTTGTTGGTCAGTTGCAGTTTTTTCATAACCCTACATGCTGGAGGTGTTCTCTGCAGAAACCTCCATTGTTCTGGATTTCTGCAACCAAAAAATCACTCATATTGGTTTTTTTTTTTTTTTTAAATTTTTGGCCCTTTTTTTCCCCTTTTTTTTCAAAAAATACATAAAAGTGCCGGACACCCGCAGGAACCCTAAAAACTGCCGTGCAAAATGGAAGTGTGAATATGGCCATACGGTCTAAGGCTGAGTACTCACAGGAACTTTCCATCTGGCTGCGCTCCTGAGTATAATTTGCGCTCGGCCTCTTCTCGGCTTATGTTGCCGTGGTACCAGGCCATCTTCTCGTGCGCTGTGGTGGCGATCAGCTTCTCCACCTGTGGGGCTTGGCTTATGATCGCTTGTTCCAAAGCCTCTCCCTGCAGTATCAATAGAGGAGGTGAGAAGGATGGTGCCGGGGATGACATAGGGTGATGCAGGATGATGGGGGTGATGATAGTCATGGGGATAAGGGTGATGATGATTATGTTGATATTGAGGGTGATGTATGATGATATATGACAAAGATGATGGGGGTGATGATAATGTAAAGTGATGATGATAATGATGAAAGTAAAGTTGGGGGTGATTAAAGGGGTGGTGTGGGTAATGAGATGTAAGTGGATGGGATGTGGGGACTTGGGTGTATGGGGATGGGGGATGAATTTTTGGGAAAAGGGGTGGTGGGGTCCTTTATGAAAGTAAGTATGTTATAATAGACCAAAATATAAAAATGAAAAAGGGAACTTTTCTTAAACCTGGGCCCCTTTTCCATTAAAAAGGGGCCCCTTTCTTTAAGGTCCTGGTTTTTAATGATGAAAGTGATTGGGGTCTTACCCCATAGGTGCGGTTTATGGGGCCCTTTCTTTACACCCTGACGGGGCACATGGCCCCTTTCCCCTCTTACACATAGGCTGCTGTCAAAGGCCCTTCCCCCTTTTAAAATAGGGCCCCTCATGGACCCCCCCTTTCTTAAAATAGGCTGTGTCAAAAGGGGCCCTTTCCCCTTACAATAGGCGTGCTCAGGGCCCCCTTTCCCCTCTTATACATAGGGTGTTTTTTTCCCCTTGGATTTTTTTCCCCCCTTCCCCCCCCCCCACCCCCCGGGAAAAAAAAAAAAAAATAAAAAAAAAAAAAGGGTTCCCCCCCCCCCCCCCTCCAATGGCCCCCTTCCCCCCCCCCCCTCCCCCCCCCCCCCCCCCCCCCCCTTTAACCAATTTAAAAATTGCCCCCCCCCCCCGGGCCCCCCCCCCCCCCCCCCCCCCCCTTCCCCCCTTTTCCCCCCCCCTTAACCCCCCCAACCCCCCCTAAGGCTTGCCCCCCCTTCCAAGGGAGTATCCTCTTCCCCCTATATAGGGCCCCCCCTTCAACCAAAAGGACCATACTCTCTCAGATTAGGTAATGGTCAAGGACCCCTCATTCCATGTATGGCTACTGAAAATGGGCCCCCCCTCTCTCATGTAGGGGATTGCTGCTCAAAGGGCCCCTTTCCTCTCTTTTTTATAACGGGTACCATGGCCCCTTCCTCTTTTTAAAAATTTTTAAAAAAGTCATGGCCCCTTCGCTCTTTCATTTAAGGGGGCCTCAATGACCCCCTTTCCCCTTTTAACCCAAAAATGTGCCATGTCCCCTTTCCCCTCTTAAAACATAGACTGCTGTATGGCCCCTCCTTTTCTTTAAAAATAGGGGTGCTGTTATTGCCCCTTTCCCCTCTTAGGGGTAGGTGCGGTCAGGGCCCCCCCCTCTCTTTTAAAAAGGGGGGTGTCATGGGCCCCCCCTCTTTTCCAAAGGTGCTGCTCATGGCCCCTTTCCCCTCTTAAATTTGACTTTGCTCTTTTTTCCCTTTTCTTTTTCCCCATAGGTTTGCAAAAAGGAACCTTTTCCCCTTCTTACACATAGGGGTGTGTCATGGCCCCTTCCCCTTTTTTAAAATAGACTGTCACCTGGGGCCCTTTTATTTTTTACATATAGGGTGTGCTCATGGCCCCTTCCTTTTTCCCTGGAAGGGTGCGGGTCAGGGGCCCCCCCTTTTCTTTTAAAATAGGCTGTGTATGGCCCCTTTCCCCTTTTTACAAAGGCTGCTGCTCAGGCCCCCTTTTCTTTACACTAGACTTCTCTTCTTGGGCCCCCCTTTTTCTCTTACCAAAGGCTGCTGCACATGGAATTCCCCTTTACACATTTTGGGTTTGTTTGCCCTTCCTTTCTTAATTAGACCCGCTGGACCCTTTGGGCCCCCCTCCTTACCCCAAGGGCCCCCGCGGTTCCCCCCCCCCCCTTCCCCCCCCCCCCCCCTCTTTTTACATAGCTGGGGGCCTGGCCAAATGGGCCCTTTTCCCCCTCTTACACATAGGCTGCTTTCACTTGGACCCTTCCTCTTTACAATAGACTGCTGCTCATGGGCCTTTCTCTCTTCCTTTTTGAATGCTGCACATGGGCACTTCCCCTCTTTCACATAGGCTGCGGTTGGGGCCCCCTTCCTCTCTTACACATAGACTGCTGCACATGGACCCTTCCTCTCTTACACATAGGCTGCTGCTCATGGCCCTTCCTCTCTTACACATAGGCTGCTGCTCATGGCCCTTCCTCTCTTACACATAGGCTGCTGCTCATGGCCCTTCCTCTCTTACATATAGACTGCTGCACATGGACCCTTCCTCTCTTACACATAGGCTGCGGTTCATGGCCCCTTCCTCTCTTACACATAGACTGCTGCACATGGACCCTTCCTCTCTTACACATAGGCTGCTGCACATGGACCCTTCCTCTCTTACACATAGACTGCTGCTCATGGCCCTTCCTCTCTTACATATAGACTGCTGCACATGGACACTTCCACTCTTACACATAGGCTGCGGCTCATGGCCCCTTCCTCTCTTACACATAGACTGCTGCACATGGACCCTTCCACTCTTACACATAGGCTGCTGCACATGGACCCTTCCTCTCTTACACATAGGCTGCTGCTCATGGCCCTTCCTCTCTTACACATTGACTGCTGCTTATGGACCCTTCCTCTCTAACACATAGGCTGCTGCTCATGGCCCCTTCCTCTCTTACGCATAGGCTGATGCTCATGGCCCCCTCCTCTCTCACTTACATTCTGTTGCTCATAGACTCCACCTCTCTCCAAAATGGACCCCTCCGTTCTCAGATATAGGCTACTGCTCATGGACCCCTCCTCTCTCACACACAAACTGCTGCTCATGGTCCATCCTCTCTTGTGTATCGGTTGCTTCGCATGGACCCCTCCTCTCTCACATATAGGCTTCTGCTCATGAACCCCTCATCTATCACATATAGACTGCTGCTCATGGACCCTTCCTCTCTTACACATAGGCTGCTGCTCATGGCCCCTTTCCTCTCTTACACATAGGCTGCTGCTCATGGGCCCCTTTTCCCCTTTACACTAGGTTTCTGCTCATGGCCCCTTCCTCTCTTAACATAGGTGCTCATGGCCCTTGCTCTCTTACACATAGGCTGCTGCTCATGGCCCCTTGCTCTCTTACACATAGGCTGCTTCTCATGGCCCCTTCCTCTCTTACACATAGGCTGCTGCTCATGGCCCCTTCCTCTCTTACACATAGGCTGCTGCTCATGTCCACTTCCCCTCTTACACTAGGCTGCTGCTCATGGACCGCTTCTCTCTCGTATATATAGACCACACCTCTCTCCCAAATGGACCCCTACTATCTCACATACAGACTGCTGCTCATGGACCCCTCATCTCTCGCATATAGACTGCTGCTCATGGACCCCTCATCTCTCGCATATAGACTGCTGCTCATGGACCCCTCCTCTTGCATATAGGCTGCTGCTCATGGACCCCTCATCTCTCGCATATAGACTGCTGCTAATAGGCTCCTCCTCTCTCACATTTAGGATGCTGCTCATGAACCCCTCCTCTGTCATGTAGAGATTGCTATTCATGTACCCCTTTCCCCTTTTCACATAGAGATTTCGCTCAGGACCCCCCTTCACTTTAGAGATTTGCCATGGACCCCCCTTACACATGCGTGATCAGGGCCCTCCTCTCTTCACATAGGTTTTGCTCAGGACCTCCTCTCTTATATAGAGACTGCTGCCCATGGACCCGCCCTCCCTTACACATAGGCTGCTGCTCAGGGCCCCTTCCTCTCTTACACATAGGCTGTTGCTCATGGCACCTTCCTCTCTTATATATAGGCTGCTGCTCATGGACCCTTCCTCTCTTACACATAGGCTGCTGCTCATGGCCCCTTCCTCTCTTACACATAGGCTGCTGCTCATGGCCCCTTCCTCTCTTACACATAGGCTGCTGCTCATGGCCCCTTCCTCTCTTACACATAGGCTGCTGCTCATGGACCCTTCCTCTCTTACATATAGGCTGCTGCTTATGGACCTATCCTCTTTTGAATATAGACCCCGCCTCTCTCCCAAATGGACCCCTAGTCTCTCAGGTATAGGCTGCTACTAATGATCCCCTCCTCTCTCATGTAGAGATTGCTGCCCATGGACCCCTCCTCTATCACATATGGGCTGCTGCCCATGGACCCCGCCTCTATCACATATGGGCTGCTGCCCATGGACCCCTCCTCTCTCACATATAGATTGCTGCTCATGGACCCCTCCTCTCTCATGTAGAGATTGCTGCTCATGGACTCCTCCTCTCTCACGTAGATGTTGCTGCTCATGGACCCCTCCTCTCTCACATAGAGATTGCTGCTCATGGACCCCTCCTCTCTCACGTAGAGATTGCTGCTCATGGACCCCTCCTCTATCACATATGGGCTGCTGCTCATGGACCTCTCCTCTATCACATATGGGCTGCTGCTCATGGACCCCTCCTCTATAACATATGGGCTGCTGCTCATGGACCCCTCCTCTATCACATATAGGCTGCTGCTCATGGACCCCTCCGCTCTCGTGACCACCTCCTCTTGTACAATTATGTAGGCCTCCCTCCTCTCTGGAGACAGTTCACTGATCTTTTCAACTGGCCTCACGTCCATGGGGTGGCTGCCAGGGAGCACAGCGCAGGAGGCGTTTTATCAGCTATTAAATCATGAAACTTATCGAGTCTTGAAAATGTTCTGAACGCGTGACACATTGTAATAGAGATAAACGTAGAGATGGAAAAGATCTGGAAACAATGTAGGAGGAGGGACATGGCAGCGAGTGTGAGCGAGGCAATGGTATGAGAAGATGCTAAGTATGCGGAAATCTTGTGGGTGGAAACACAACGGGAGGGAAACACCCAACAAATAATCTTTGGTGTCATCTATAGATCTACAAGCACCACCGAGGAGATCGAGGGTCAGCTGCATAAACACATGGAGCCGCCGCACAGGCGAGGACCGCCGGAGGAGGATGGGGGTTGTCACTACCCATATACTGACCTGGGTCAAAGTTCTGCTTCTACTGCAAAAAGGAGAAATTCCTCCTTTAGCTGCAGGATCACATTAGGGGCAGTTTTTGGAAGATCCCAATAGAGGTGATCTCACCAGTGGAGATGATTCCTGGGTCCCACAAGCAGAGCTGATTCTTGGGGCCACCAGCAGAGCTGATTCTTGGGGTCCACTAGTGCAGTTGGTTCTTGGGCTCCACCAGAGGAGGTGATTCTTGGGTCCAACCAGTGGAGGCGATTCTTGGGGCCCACCAGTGGAGGTGATTCTTGGGGCCACCAGTGGAGTTGATTCTTGGGACCCACTAATGGAAATGATTCTTGGGGCCCACCAATGGAGATGATTCTTGGGGCCACCAGTGGAGATGTCCTTGGGCTCACCAGTGGAGATGATTCTTAGGGCCACCAGTGGAGGTGATTCTTGCGGGCCACCAGTGGAGATTTCCTTGGGCTCAGCAGTGGAGATGATTCTTGGGGCCCACCTGTGGAGAATATTCTTGGAGGCCACCAGTGGAGATGATTCTTGGGGCCACCAGTGGAGATGATTCTTGGGCTCCACCAGTGGAGCTGATTCATGGGGCCCACCAGTGGAGTTGATTCATGGTGCCCACCAGTGGAGCTGATTCTTGGAGCTCACTAGTGGAGCTGATTCTTTGAGCTCACCAGTAGAGTTGATACTTGGGGCCCACCAGTGGAGATGATACTTGGGGCCCACCAGTGGAGATGATTCTTTGAGGCCACCAGTGGAGGAGATTATGGCGGCACACCAGTGGAGTAGATTCTTGGGGCCCACCAGTGGAGATGATTCTTGGAGGCCACCAGTGGAGATGATTCTTTGGGGCCACCAGTGGAGTTGATTCTTGGGGCCCACCAGTGGAGATGATTCTTGGAGGCCACCAGTGGAGATGATTCTTGGGGCCCACCAGTAGAGTTGATTTTTGGGGCCCACCAGTGGAGTTGGTTCTTGGGGCCCAACAGTGGAGTTGATTCTTGGGCCCACCAGTGGAGCAGATTCTTGGGACCTACCAGTGGAGTTGATTCTTGGGGCCCAACAGTGGAGTTGATTTTTGGGGTCCACCAGTGGAGTGGATTCTTGGGTCCGACCATTGGAGTTTATTCTTTGGGCCCTCCAGTTGAGCTGATTCTTGGGGCCCACAAGTGGAGATGATTCTAGGGCCCCACCAGTGGAGTTGATTCTTGGAGCCACCAGTGGAGCTGATTCTTGGGGCCCACAAGTGGAGCTGATTCTTGGGGCTACCAGTGGATATGATTCTTGGGGCCCACCAGTGGAGTTGCTTCCTGGGGCCCATCCTACAGCTACTGAACATGCCTCTTGCTATCTGCCTCTCATTCTTTGCCTTCCTACCTCAAAATTAGCCCCAGGTCTGCCATACCCAGGAGGTTTCCCTTGTTCCCCTGAGAGCCAGTCCAAGCCTGAGCTTCTTAGCAAAGTGACATTTGCTCACCTCTAGTTTCCAGGTCTGCCTGACGTATTCCCTCATCATGTTGTCTCGGATGTTATCAAACACCCCTGGCTGAGGCTCCACTCCGCTCGGCCGGTTGCAGGGTCGGCGGAGAGCGCAGCATAACCCATCGGCATCTTTAGTGTAGTATTCACATAGTTCTTCCGGGCCACAGTGCGGCTTTCCCCCAAATATGACGTATGTGCCGTTCAGCTGCCGTTCTACCGGGTAGTGGTAAAACTGCAGGTTAAACACCGTGGAGAGGACATAACCACCGAGCGTCCGCAGACACTGCCGCAGCAGGAAGAGGCCGTCCATCATCCCCGCCAACTTCAGGCGCTCCTCAGCCTCAGCACGAGAAATGCTGCCGTGATAGAAGGGCAAGTGGCCCGCGGCGTCCGGCATCGTGGTTGGGTTTAGAAGAGTCTGTAAAGTAAGGAGAGAGTTATAGTCTTAGCACAAGGTAGTAAATGATGGACTCCCTCATCATGAAGAAGTCAAGTGGCCATAGGGTGGAAGACGCCTTCACATGTGAGACATTGAACTGGATGAAGTGGAAACAGTGTCAAGTAGTGAAGCCTCATCCGTTCCATAGAGACAAATAGCACCGTCCACATTTCTGCTTATTTTCACCTTTTTCTTGGCCCTAATGAATCATAAAGCAAATAGAAACCTGGAGGCAGCGAGGAAATCCTGCTCAACGCCCTCACTTATTCCTCTACTGAAGCCTCCTCAGAACCAGCTACCTGCTGAGGGCAATGGCAGAGGTTAGGGGGCGCAACGTGTGCATTACATGGCCACCAACTGATGAGATATTAGGACTGGCTTCAAGATGAAGGGTCCCATGGTCTACATGTAGGGTATGACAAGGGTAGGGTAGGGTATACAGACAAGGGATCTCATGATGTAGGACATGAAGAATGCAGACAAGGGATCTCATGATGTAGGACATGAAGAATACAGACAAGGGATCCTGTGATGTAGGACATGAAGAATACAGACAAGGGATCCTGTGATGTAGGACATGAAGAATGCAGACAAGGGATCTCATGATGTAGGACATGAAGAATGCAGACAAGGGATCTCATGATGTAGGACATGAAGAATACAGACAAGGGATCTCATGATGTAGGACATGAAGAATACAGACAAGGGATCCTGTGATGTAGGACATGAAGAATGCAGACAAGGGATCTCATGATGTAGGACATGAAGAATACAGACAAGGGATCCTGTGATGTAGGACATGAAGAATGCAGACAAGGGATCACATGATGTAGGACATGAAGAATACAGACAAGGGATCCTGTGATGTAGGACATGAAGAATGCAGACAAGGGATCTCATGATGTAGGACATGAAGAATACAGACAAGGGATCTTGTGATGTTGTTCTTGAAGAATGCAGTCAAGTGATCTCATGATGTAGGACATGAAGAATACAGACAAGGGATCCTGTGATGTAGGACATGAAGAATACAGACAAGGGATCTCATGATGTAGGACATGAAGAATGCAGACAAGGGATCTCATGATGTAGGACATGAAGAATTCAGACAAGGGATCTCATGATGAAGGACATGAAAAATACAGGGGCAAGGGATCCATGATGTAGGACATGCAGAATACAGACAAGGGATCACATGATGTAGGACATGAAGAATACAGACAAGGGATCCTGTGATGTAGGACATGAAGAATCAGACAAGGGATCTCTGTGATGTAGGACATGAAGAATACAGACAAGGGATCCTGTGATGTAGGACATGAAGAATACAGACAAGGGATCCCATGATGTAGGACATGCAGAATACAGACAAGGGATCACATGATGTAGGACATGAAGAATACAGACAAGGGATCCTCTGATGTAGGACATGAAGAATACAGACAAGGGATCCTGTGATGTAGGACATGAAGAATACAGACAAGGGATCCTGTGATGTAGGACATGAAGAATACAGACAAGGGATCCCATGATGTAGGACATGCAGAATACAGACAAGGGATCTCATGATGTAGGACATGCAGAATACAGACAAGGGATCCCATGATGTAGGACATGCAGAATACAGACAAGGGATCTCATGATGTAGGACATGCAGAATACAGACAAGGGATCCTGTGATGTAGGACATGAAGAATGCAGGGCAAGGGATCCCTTTATGTAGGACATGAAAAATACAGACAAGGGATTCCTGTGATGTAGGACATGAAGAATACAGACAAGGGATCTCATGATGTAGGACATGAAGAATACAGACAAGGGATCTCATGATGTAGGACATGAAGAATACAGACAAGGATTTCCCCTGATGTTTGGACATGAAGAATGCAGACAAGGGATCCCCATGATGAAGGACATGAAGAATTTCAGACAAGGGATTCATGATGTAGGAAAATGAAGAATGCAGACCCAAAGGGGTTCATGATGTAGGACATGAAGAATACAGACAAGGGATCCCATGATGTAGGACATGAAGAATACAGACAAGGGATCTCATGATGTAGGACATGCAGAATACAGACAAGGGATCCCATGATGTAGGACATGCAGAATACAGACAAGGGATCTAGCGCCACTTCTTCCTCGATGGCTCTGATTGGACCCACGGGTGCAGATGTGATCCGCTCCTTACTTTTACTTTTATACTTGTTACAAAGTGATTGGGTGAAGTTTATGACTCTACGGACGGCTCTATTTCCCTAATGTTATCACTGAGGACACATTGCACCTGCCCAAGCGTCTTTCTTTGCTTATGTGAAAAGAAATAAAATATATAAAAAAAAATGCAAAAAAACAAAACATTTTTTCACATATTTGTGTAAAGTTGCAATAAAACATCTACAAATAATGTCAGATAATGTCAGCTGCCGGGGGCGAGCTCTGCCAGATCTGAACACGTCTCACAGGAAGCTGAGGCAGGAAACGCTTCTGCATCGAGGCGGCGGAAAATCATCTGGTTTTTCACGTCTTAAATAATTTTTAAGTAACAAATGATAAACAAAGTCTTATCCTTCCCTGAAATCAAGTGAGTGGGCGGGAAAAAAAACCCCCCAAAGCCCAGGGTCGTGGAGCTGCAAAAACCCCCAAAGCCCAGGGTCATGGAGTTGCAAAAACCCCCAAAGCCCAGGGTTATGGAGCGGCATAAACCCCCAAAGCCAAGGGTCGTGGAGCGGCAAAACCACAAAGCCCCGGGGCGGGGAGCGGCAAAAACCCCAAAAACCCCCGGGTTTGGGCGGCAAAACCCCCCAAAGCCCAGGGTCGTGGAGCAGCAAAAACCCCCAAACCCAGGGGTGTGGAGCGGGAAAACCCCAAACCCAGGGTAGGAGGGCAAAAACCCCCCAAAGCCCCGGGGCTGGAGCGCAAAAAAACCCCCAACGCCCAGGGTCGTGGAGCTGCAAAAAACCCCCAAAACCCCGGGTCTGAGCGCAAAAAACCCAAAAAACCCCGGGGCTGGAGGGCAAAAAAAACCCCCAAAGCCAGGGGTTTTGGGGCGGGAAAAAAAACCCCAACCAAGGGTGTGGAGCAAAAAAAACCCCAAAGCCCGGTCTGGAGGCAAAAACCCCCCCAAAACCCAGGTGTGGGAGCGCAAAAACCCCCAAACCCCCAGGGTCGTGGACCAGCAAAAACACCCAAAGCCCAGGGTCGTGGAGCGGCAAAAACCACCAAAGCCCAGGGTCTTTGGGCGGAAAACCCCCCAAAACCCCGGGGCTGGAGCGCAAAAAACCCCCCAAAACCCCGGGTTTGGAGCGGGAAAAACCCCCCCAAAACCCAGGGTCTGGAGCGGAAAACCCCCCAAAGCCCAGGGTCGTGGGGCCAAAAACCCCCCAAACCCCGGGTTGGGGGCCAAAAAACCCCCCAAACCCCCGGGTCTGGGGCAAAAAAACCCCCCCAAAGCCCGGGTCTTTAGCGGAAAAAACCCCCCAACCCAGGTCATGGACGGGGGAAAAACCCCCAAAGCCAGGGTATGGGCGGGAAAAAACCCCCAAACCCCGGGGGCTGGAAACACAAAAAACCCCAAAGCCCCCGGGCGTGGGGAGGAAAAAAACCCCCCAAAGCCCAGGGTCATGGAGCGGCAAAAACCCCCAAACCCCAGGGTCATGGAGCAACAAAAAAAACCCCCAAAGCCCAGGGTCGTGGAGCAGCAAAAACCCCAAAGCCCAGGGGCTGGGCAAAAAACCCCCCAAAACCCAGGGTCGTGGAGGGCAAAAAACCCCCAAACCCAGGGGCGGGGGCAGCAAAAACCCAACCCAGGGTCGTGGAGCGCAAAAACCCCCAAAAACCCCGGGGTTTGGGCGGCCAAAAACCCCCAAAAGCCCAGGTTTGGGGGGCGAAAAAAACCCAACCCCCGGGTTTGGGGGGGTCGGGAAAAAAACCCCCAAAGCCCAGGGTCGTGGAGCTGCAAAAAACCCCAACCCCAGGGTTGTGGAGCGGCAAAAACCCCCAAAGCCCAGGGTCGTGGAGCAGCCGCTGCTTCCCCCACGAAGGGACCTTTCTATTAGAACGTCATTTCTTCTATCAGTTACTGCATGAAATGTCAGGAAAACCCTGTGCACGTAGTGATGAGGCCACAAGTAATGAGGAGGAGCTGATGGGGAGATTGGGTGGGAAATCCGCTGACTCCATGAAAGTAAAAATAGGTCAAATGACAGTCAGTAGTGAATTTTTTTTTATTTTATAGCCCATATTTTGAGTTATTATAGCATATTGTAGTTTTTATATTTGAAAAAATTTAAACCCTTAGTATTATAGATATCCTGGTTTTATAGCTTTCCTGTGGGTAAAGTATATCCTGTAGTATTATAGTATATTCTGTAGTATTATAGCATATCCTGCAGTATTATAGTATATCCTGTAGTATTATAGCATATCCTGCAGTATTATAGTATAATCTGTAGTATTATAGTATATTCTGTAGTATTATAGTATATTCTGTAGTATTATAGCTTTTTGTTTTCCTGTAGTATTATAGCAATCCTGCATTTATAGTATTTCTTATATTATAGTTTTCCCTGTAGTTTTATAGTATATTCTGTAGTATAATAGTATATTCTGTAGTATTATAGCATATCCTGCAGTATTATAGTATATCCTGTATTTTATATTTTAATTCTGTAGTATTTTAATTTTTTCCTGTATATTATGTATATTCTGTAGTATTATAGTATATCATGTAGTATTATATAATATCTTGCAGTATTATAGCATATCCTGTAGTATTATAGCATATCCTGTATTATTATAGCATATCCTGTTGTATTATGTATATTCTGTGTTTTATAGCTTATGATATCCTGTAGTAAAAGCTATCCGCGTATTATGATTTCTGTATATTATGTATACAGGATACAGGTAGTATTATAGTATATTCTGTTTTTAAAAAAGTATATTCTGTAGTATTTATTTTTCTAAAATATTATTATATTCTGCGTAAAAAGTATCTCCTTTTATTTATAGTAACCCTTAGTATTTGTTATTCTGTGTTTAATAGAATTCGAGTATTATATATATTCTGTATTTATTATAAATTATATTTTTTGAGTATTAAGTTTTTTCTGAGTATTATATATATCTTATATTATAGTATTTCTGAGTATTTTTTATTTTCCCCTGTAGTATTAAAATTTTTATCCTGTGTTTTATAGATATTCGTAGTATAATGTTTCCGAGTTTTTAGTATATTCTGTAGTATTTTTTTATTTGGTATTATAAAATTCCCCGGGTGTATTTAGAAAACTGCGTTTTTTAGTAAAAATCTGTATATTTATAGTATATTCGTTTATTTGATTTTCCTGTGTTTTATAGCTACCTGTGTTTTTAGTATCCTGTGTAATTAAGCTTTATCCATTATTATAGTATATTCTGTAGTATTATAGTATATTCTGTAGTTTATATTTACTTTATATTATAGATTTTCTGGTATTATAGTTTTTTCGGGTCTTAGAAATTCTGTTTTCTTTTTACTTTTGTTTTTTCATTTGTAGTTTTAAGCTTTCCTTTGATTTGGCAGTGAGACCCAGCTGTCTGACACTGGGCAACACAGTTTGCTCCAAAGTGCTTTGATAGTCTTGAGATTTCAAGGTATCCTGCACTGATTCGAGACCCCTTGTTCCAGATGCAGCAAAGCAGCCCCAAAACATAACCAAGTATCCTCCATTTTTCACAGAAGATGTTCGTTATTTATTTGCCCCTTTTTCATCGGAAATAGAGCGATGCGACTCGCCCAAAAAAAACTCCAGTTTTGTCATCAGAGAAAGACATTCTCCCAGTGCTTTGTGGCTTTTAATATGCATTTTGGCAAGTTTCGTCGCCCCTTTTTTTGACTTGCTTTCAGCAGTGGTTTCCTTCTTGGTTGTCACCCTTAGTCCAGTGCAAAGGTTTAATAGTTGGGGTGTGCGATCCGACATATGTACCTTGACCTTGGGGGGCCACCTCTAACCTCTTTGGAAGTTGATCTGGGCTCGTTGGTTACCATTCATCATCAGATTTCCTCTTTGGGCCACATCCAGGGAGGTCGGCTATAGTCCCATAGACCTTAAACTTCTGAATAATATGTGGAGCTGTAGTAACAGGAGCATCGAGCTGTTTGGAGATATCTTATCTTTTTTACCTGTGACTTGTTTGTCTATGACTTTCTTCTAATCTCCTGAGCTGAGTCTCTCCTTAGCTTTCTTCAGTCTATGCTCAGTGCGGTACGCACCATGATACCAAACAGCAAAGGGACTACTTCTCCCCCTGTAAATAGGCAGACTGACTGATAACAAGTGTGAAGACCCCAGTGATGCTGATTACAGGACACACCGTAATGTAATATGTCCCTAGCATCAAATAATTTTCACTCTTTTCTACTGTGATCATCAATTTTGTCCATGAGTTTATTTTTTAAAATGTTTTGGTTGAGCCACATATCGGAAGCAATTTCTAATTTTTGTTCGCTGATTTTCAGTAAATTTACATTTTGTCAGTTTCCAGTTACTTCAGTGAACATTGTGGGGTTTTCTTTCTTTAACGGTAGGACAACAACAATTTTGTCCACGTGTGTAGTATTATAGCATATAGTGTTAAAGCCTATCCCTTGGTATTATAGCATATAGTATTATAGTAGAAACTGCAGTATTATAGCATATCCTGTAGTATTAAACCATATAGTGTTAAAGCATATCCCTTGGTATTATAGCATATCCTGTAGTATTATAGCATATAGTGTTAAAGACTATCCCTTGGTATTATAGCATATCCTGTAGTATTATAGCATATAGTGTTAAAGCCTATCCCTTGGTATTATAGCATATCCTGTAGTATTATACCATCTCCTATAGTATTATCATGTATCCCATGGTATTCTGTAGTATTATAATGTATACTGTAGTATAGTAGCATATAGTATTATAGTATATTCTGTGGTATTATAGAATTATATTCTGCAATACTGTTGTATCTCTGTTCTGTTCTATGAGAGACCAGGACAGAGTGAGTGTGCACTCAGAACAATTGAAATGAATGGAAAGCACCGCGCATGTGCAGCTCTCTCTGTGCTCTGTATTATGGGAGGTCAGGGCAGAGCAGAACAAGGGTGCACTCATAACTACTGAAACAAATGAAGAAACTGCGCATGCGCAGCGATCTTTCCTTTCTGCACAGAGATTTTTCAGGGGCCGTTCCTCAAAAAAGAAAAACCCACAACCCAATTTTAAAAATTTTTGGAATAACCAGTTTAAAAGGAAAAAAAGTTTAAAATAAACGGGGGGTAAATTTGGGGGAGTAAAATTACAGGGTAATAAGGCATTTAAAATAGCAGGAGTAATAAAGGGGGGGGTAAGAAGGCAGAGGGTAAAAAGGGGGATAAAAATGGCAGAGGAAAAAGGGGCAGTAAGATAGCAGGAGGTAATAAGGGGGGAGTAATATGGCAAAAGGGAAAGGGGCAGTAAGAAAAGGGAGGAAATGATAGGACAGTAAGATGACAAGGGGTAATTTGGGGGAGTAAGATGGAAGGGGTTTAAAAAGGAGAGGGAAGGGGCAGGGGTAAATTTGAGGGATTTTGGAAAAGGCAGGAGGTGATAGGGGCAGTAAGATGGCGGGAGGTAATAGGGGCAGTACGATGGCAGAGGGTAATAGGGTCAGTAAGATGGCAGGAGGTAACAGGGTCAGAAATATGGCAGGGGGTAATAGGGGTAGTAAGATGGCCCGGGTGAAAAAGGGCAGTAAGAAAAGGCGGAAAAGGTATAGAACAGTAAGGTTTTACCGGGGGAAAAAGGCAGTAAGGTTTACAGGATAAAAAAAGGGGGGTAAGGAGACAGGGGGGTTTAAAAGGAATTTAAAATTGGGGGGGGAGTAAAAAGGGGCAGGTTAAAATTAAAAGGAGGTTAAAAAAGGGCAGTAAGGGTGGCAGGGGGGTAGAAGGGCAGTAAGAAGGCAGGAGGTAAAAGTGGCAGTAAGATGGCAGAGGGGAGTACGACAGTAAGGGTTACAGGATTTTAAAAGGGGGATGGGGAAGGCGGGGGGTAATAGGGGGGAGTATAAGGGGGGTGGGGGTTTAAAAGGGTTTGTAAAGGATGGCAGGAGAAAAAGGGGCATAAGTGGCAGGAAAAAAAGGGACAGTAAGATTGGGGGGAGGAGGGAAAAAAGAGCAGTAAGGTGGCAGGGGGAAAAAGGCGAAAAATTTGGGAGGAGGTAAGGGGGAGTAAGGGGGGCAGGGGTGATAGGGGCGGTAAATGGCAGGGGGTAAAAAGGGGGGATAAGATGGCAGGAGGTAATAGGGGCGGTAAGATGACAGGAGGTAATGGGAACAATAAGATGGCAGGAGGTAATATGAGCAGTATGATGGCAGAGGGTAATAGGGGCAGTAAGATGACAGGAGGTAATAGGGGCAGTAAGATGGCAGGAGGTAATAAGGGGGATAAGGATGGGCAGGGGTAATAGGGGCAAATAAGATTTGGAGGAAGGTAATAGGGGCAGTAAGATGGGGGGGAGGTAAAAAGGGGTAGTTTAAATGGCAGGGGGTAATGGGGCAGTAAAAATTTTTTGGAAAGGAGGTAAAAAGGGGAAATAAAAAGGCGGGGGGAAAATTTGGGGAGTAAGAAGGGGGGGGAGGTAATTAAGGGGCAGTAAGAAGACGGAAAGGGAATAGGAGCAGGTAAATGGGGAAAGGAAATAATTGGGGGGTAAGAAGGCGAGGGTAATAGGGTAGAAAAGGCGGGGGGTAATAGGGGCAGTAAAAATGGCAGGAGTTTAAAGGGGCAGTAAGATGGTGGGAGGTGATAGAGGCAATAAGATGGCGGGAGGTAATGGGGGAGAAAGATGGTGGGAAAGGGAATTTGGGGCATTAAAAATGGCGGGAAGGGGTTAGGGGCAGTTTAAAATGGGGAGGAGGTAATAGGGGTTTGTAAAATTTGGGGGGGGGGGGAGGTAAAAGGGAAAAGTAAAGGCAGGAGTGAAGGGACCGGGAAAAATGGGCGGGAGGTAATAAAGGGGGAGAAAAATGGGGGGGGGTAAAAAGGGCAGTAAGAAAGACAGGAGGGAATTGGGGCATAGATGGCAGGAGGTAATAGGGGGGAGTAAGATGGCAAGGGGGATTTGGGGCAGTAAGAAAGGGAGGAGGAAAAAGGGGGCATAAGATGGGAGGAAAGGGAAAATAGCAAAAGAAGGCGGGAGGTAAAAAGGGGCATTTAAAAAGGCAGGGGTAGTTTAAAAAAGGGGAGTAAATACAGGGAGGGTAGTAGGGGCCCGTAAAAATGGTTTGGGGAAGGGAAAAAAGGCAGTAAAATGGCGGGGGGTTTAAAGGGGGAGTAAGGGGTGGCAGGAGGTTTAAAAGGGGGGCAGAAGGATGGCAGGAAGGGGAAAAGGGGGAGTAAAAAATGGCAGGAGGGGAATAGGAAACAGTAAATTTTTCGGGAGGAATAGAGGCAGTAAGGATGGCAGGAGGGAATAGGGGCAGAAAAATGGGGGAGGAAGGGAAATTTGGGGCAGTAGAATTTGGGAGGGGGAAATAGGGGCCCGTAAGATTGGCAGGAGGTTTTTTAGGGGGAGAAAGGGGGCGGAGTAATAGGGGCAGTAAATTTAAAAGGGGTAATTTGGGGAAATAAGATGGCAGGGGGGTAAAAGGGGGAAAATAAGATGGCCCGAGGTAATAGGGGCAGTAGAAAGGGGAAAAAGGAAAAAGGAGCAGTAAGATATCCCGGAGGTAATTAAAAGGCAGAAATGGGGAGGAGGTGAAAGGGGCAAATAAGATTTTGGGAAAGGAAAGGGTTTTAAAAAGGGGGATTTCGATTTGGGAGGAGGTAATAGGGGAATAAATTTGGGAGGAGGTAATTGGTCATTAAAATGGCAGGGGTAAATTTTGGGGGAGTGAGATGGCAGAGGTAAAATTTTACGGGAAAGATGGGAGAGGGAAATAAAGGGGCAGTAAGAATTTTGGGGGGGGGGGTGATAGGGGGAAAAGATGGGCCCGGAAGGGGATAGGGGGTGTAAAGATGGCGGGTGGGGGGTAAGAGGCAATAAGGGTTGGGGGGAATAAGGAACAGGAAAGGGGATAGGGGCAGTAAGATGGCGGGGGGATTATAGGGGGATAAATGGTTTGGGGGGGGGGAAAGAGCCAAAAAAGATGGGGCAATAAATGGCAAAGGGGGTGATAGGGGAATAAGAATTTGGGGGGGAAAAGATGGTTTGGGAGGTGAAAGGGGGGAATAAAAAAGGCGGGAGGTTTTAGAGGCAGTAAGAAAAACAGGGGGGAAAGGGGCCATAAGAAGGCAGGGAGGAAAAATTTGGGAATAAAAAAGGCAGAGTTTAAAAGGGCAATAAGATGGCCGGAGGGGAAAAGGGGGATTTGAGGCAGGAGGTGAAAGGGGCAATAAGAGGGGGCAATAAGAAGGTTTGGGGGGTGATAAAGGGGGAAAAAAAAGAGGCGGGAGGGGAAGGGGCAATAAGATGGCGGGGGGGGTGATTGGGGGAATAAGGGGGCAGGATTTAAAATGGGGGAATAAGAAGGCCGGGGGGTTAAAAGGGGCAATAAGAAGGGGGAGGTGAAGGGGGAATAAGAAAGGGGCAATAAATTGGGGAGGAGGTTTATAAGGGGGGAATAAGATGGCGGGGGGGTTATAGGGCAATAAGAAAGGCGGGGGGTGATAGGGCAATAAATGGGAGGAGTTAAAAAGGGGGAAAAAAAGAGGCAGGGGGTGAAAAGGGGGCCCAAAAAGATTGGGGGGAGGGGATTTTGGGGGAATAAAGATGGGGGAATAAGATTTGGGAGGAGGGGAAAAGGGCAATAAGTGGCGGGAGGGGGATGGGGCAATAAGGAAAAGGCAGATTTGAAAATGGGCAAAAAGATGGCAGACCCCTTTAATTTGGTACCCTTTGGGGCCATAACATCTGGGTTTTTATCCCCCGGCGATTGCCCAAAAAGGGGGGTGAATCAACCCAAACCGGCCCAAAAATGCAAAGAAGCCACAGTTCCCCACGACCCCAGCATCAAAATTTTTTAAATGGCCGGGGGGCAGAGTTACTTCCCCTTTTCCCCACAGTTTAGGAGATTTTGGCTGGGAACCCCACAGTTTTTGAGGGTCCGGGTTTCCAAAAAATAAAATGTCCCCCTTTTCTGGGAAAGGCAATTGGGAGGCCCCCTATAGGGTGTCGCCTACCCATCGCCCGGGCACTGGCTCTACTATATACACCTGGGGTTTTCAAAAGAAACGGTAAATTCCCGGAATTTGAGGACCCTGCCAAACTCACAAGGGGATGAAGAGCAGGAAAATCATCCCGTGTTCTGGAATAGACAAGAAAAGGAAAAAACCACCTCCTAGGATCATGACAAGAACACATCTGCCTAATAGAAAACCACGGGGAGCGGCTCAGATCAAAGAGACAAGTGAGAAGCTCAGGAACGATTGGACACAATAATAACAAATATTCAGTCTCCATAAGGAAAAACTAAAGAATTTAAAATGTCCATTTTTTTAAAAAAAACCTTAAAGGGGGTTTTCTCCTCCAGGGGTCGCTTTCGCTTTTTTTAAATTAAAGGGTCTTGCAAAAACAAAATTTACTTTTTAATATGTGTCCATTAACAATCCTAACCATTCCAAATATCCCCCCCTTTATTTGGGGTTTCATCAATTCCCCCAGGGCGCTATAGCTACAGACCATGTTGATCCTCTCCTGATAGGCTGCCAGCACTGTCGCTATAGCTACAGACCTGTCTATCTCTCCTGATAGGCTGCCAGCACTGGTCACTATAGCTACAGACCTTGTATCTCTCCTGATAGGCTGCCAGTACTGGTCGACTATAGCTACAGACCTGTGTGATCTCTCCGTATAGGCTGCCAGCACTGGTCAATATAGCTACAGACCGTGTGATCTTCCTGATAGGCTGCCACACTGGTCCTATAGCTACAGACCTCTTCTATCTCTCCTGATAGGCTGCCAGCACTGGTCTCTATAGCTACAGACCTGTGTGATCTCTCCTGATAGGCTGCCAGCACTGGTTACTATAGCTACAGACCTGTGTGATCTCTCCTGATAGGCTGCCAGCACTGGTCACTATAGCTACAGACCTGTGTGATCTCTCCTGATAGGCTGCCAGCACTGGTCACTATAGCTACAGACCTATGTGATCCTCCTGATAGGCTGCCAGCACTGGTCACTATAGCTACAGACCTGTGTGATCTCTCCTGATAGCTGCCAGCACTGGTCACTATAGCTACAGACCTGTGTGATCTCTCCTGATAGGCTGCCAGCACTGGTCACTATAGCTACAGACCTGTGTGATCTCTCCTGATAGGCTGCCAGCACTGGTCACTATAGCTACAGACCTGTGTGATCTCTCCTGATAGCAGCCAGCACTGGTCACTATAGCTACAGACCTGTGTGAATCTCTCCTGATAGGCTGCCAGGCACTGGTCACTATAGCTACAGACCTGTGTGATCCTCCTGATAGGCTGCCACTCTGGTCGCTATAGCTACAGACCTGTGTGATCTTCTGATAGGCTGCCAGCACTGGTCACTATAGCTACAGACCTGTGTGATCTCTCCTGATAGGCTGCCAGCACTGGTCACTATATATACAGACCTGTGTGATCTCTCCTGATAGGCTGCCAGCACTGGTCACTATAGCTACAGACCTGTGTGATCTCTCCTGGATAGGCTGCCAGCACTGTCACTATAGCTACAGACCTGTTCGATCTCTCCTGATAGGCTGCCAGACTGGTCCTATAGCTACAGACCTGTGTGATCCTCCTGATAGGCTGCCAGCTCTGGTCGCTAAGCTACAGACCTGTGTGAATCTCTCTGATAGGCTGCCAGCACTGGTCACTATAGCTACAGACCTGTTCAATCTCTCCTGATAGGCTGCCAGCCTGTCACTATAGCTACAGACCTGTGTATCTCTCTGATAGGCTGCCAGCACTAGGTTCACCCAAAGGGCTACAGACCGGTGATCTCTCTGAAGCTGCAGCACCGCACTATAGCTACAGACCTGTGTGATCTCTCCTGATAGGCTGCCAGCGCTGGTCGCTATAGCTACAGACCTGGCTTCTACTGCAGCCTAGTAGAAGCCAGTAAACACGCCCCTGAATTAAAAAAACAAGTAAACAGGACTGAGGTGAGAGGAATCAATGTAGTGAGACAACCCCTTTAACAGAGAAATACACTTTAGACTAAAAGCAACATAAAAAAATGTGATGACGACAGAAGAAGAAGAAGAGAGAATATTTGTCAATAGTCGTATTTACTAAAAAAGATCCCTCTATTTACTAAACAAATACAAATTCTACACACATTGTAACAAATACATTGTAACTAATTGTAACGGATTCTTTCCATCCTCCATTAGGCAACAAACCTTTGCTACATAATATCAGCACCATTGCCCCCCATGATAAAAGGTGCAGGACCACCGAGCAGACATAGCAGCAGCACCCAGGATTTGGAGAGGGGGGTGAGGTGCTGGTCTATAGCAAAGTAGGTCACGCCGCCTTCTAAACGTCTTCTATGTTAAAAATACTTTTCTACATATGTGAGACTTTAGCAAAAGGAAACATTCAGCAAATCTGCTCCAGAACCAAAATAACTAAAGATATAAAACCATATCCTAAAGAGTCAATATGTGATGTATAAGGGTCACATGCAGCGTATAAATGTGTGATTGTATGGACAGTGGGGAAAATAAGTATTGGATACATGGGCGATTTTGCAAGTTTTTTCACCTATGAAGAATGGAGAGGTCGTTAATTTTTAGCGCAGGTAACTTCAACTGTGAGAAAAATAAAAAAAAATCCAGAAAATCACACGGTAGGATTTGTAAATAATGAATTTGTATTTTATTGCATGAAATAAGTATTTGATCCCCGACCAACCAGCAGGAATTCTGCCTCTCATAGACTGGTTAGTTTTTCTGGAGAAGCCTCCTTCTCTGTCCTCATTACCTGTATTAATTGCACCATGTTGATCTTGTTATCTGTCCGCACACTCAATCACACTCCAACCTCTCCACCGTGGCCAAGAACAAAGAGCTGCCTAAGGGACAGAATTGTAGCCCTGGACGAGGCTGGGATGGGCGACAGGACAAGAGGCAGCAGCTCCGGTGAGAAGGAGACAACTGTTGGGACAATTATTAGGCAATGGAAGAAGCACAAGACGACTGTCAATCCTCCTCGGTCGGGGGCTCCGGGCAAGATCTCGGCAAGTGGGGTGAGGAGGATTCTGAGAGGTCAGGAATCAGCCCCGAAGAAGGAACCAGATCCCCCCGTTCGCCCAGCACATGTCCACAAGGTCCCCCTGCTCCCCCAGCACATGTCCACAAGGTCCCCCCTATTCCCCCCCGCACATGTCCACAAGGACCCCCTGCTCCCCCGGCACATGTCCACAAGGTCCCCCTGCTCCCCCAGCACATGTCCACAAGGTCCCCCTGCTCCCCCAGCACATGTCCACAAGGTCCCCCTGCTCCCCCAGCACATGTCCACAAGGTCCCCCGCTCCCCCAGCACATGTCCACAAGGTCCCCCTGCTCCCCCCCAGCACATGTCCACAAGGTCCCCCTGCTCCCCCAGCACATGTCCACAAGGTCCCCCTGCTCCCCAGCACATATCCACAAGGTCCCCCCTCTCCCCCAGCACATGTCCACAAGGTCCCCCTGCTCCCCAGCACATATCCACAAGGTCCCCCTGCTCACCCCAGCACATGTCCACGAGGTCCCCTGCTCCCCCCCAGCACATGTCCACAAGGTCCCCCTGCTCCCCCAGCTCATGTCCACAAGGTCCCCCCTGCTCCCCCAGCACATGTCCACAAGGTCCCCCTGCTCCCCCAGCACATGTCCACAAGCTCCCCCGGCTCCCCCAGCACATGTCCACAAGGTCTCCCCCGCTCCCCCAGCACATGTCCACAAGGTCCCGTCCCCCCCTCCCCGCTCCCCCAGCTCATGTCCACAAGGTCCTTCTGCTCCCCCAGCTCATGTCCACAAGGTCCCCCTGCTCCCCCAGCACATGTCCACAAGGTCCCCCTGCTCACACCAGCACATGTCCACAAGGTCCCCCTGCTCACACCAGCACATGTCCACAAGGTCCCCCTGCTCCCCAAGCACATGTCCACAAGGTCCCCCTGCTCCCCCCGCACATGTCCACAAGGTGTCCCCCCCACCCCCGCCGCTCCCCCAGCACATGTCCACAAGGTCCCCCCTGCTCCCCAGCACATGTCCACAAGGTGCCCCTGCTCCCCCAGCACATGTCCACAAGGTGCCCCGCTCCCCCAGCACACATGTCCACAAGGTCCCCCCCGCTCCCCCAGCACATGTCCACAAGGTCCCCCCGCTCCCCCAGCACATGTCCACAAGGTCCCCCCGCTCCCCCAGCACATGTCCACAAGGTCCCCCTGCTCCCCCAGCACATGTCCACAAGGTCCCCTGCTCCCCCAGCACATGTCCACAAGGTCACCCCGCTCCCCCAGCACCATTGTCCCAACAGGCCCAAACCGATGCTTCCCTGGCACATTCCAGCAAGGACCCCTGCTCCTCCCAGCACATGTCCACAAGGTCCCCCTGCTCCCCCGGCACATGTCCACAAGGTCCCCCTGCTCCCCCAGCACATGTCCACAAGGTCCCCCGCTCCCCCAGCACATGTCCACAAGGTCCCCCTGCTCCCCCAGCACATGTCCACAAGGTCCCCCCCCGCTCCCCCGGCACATGTCCACAAGGTCCCCCCGCTCCCCCAGCACATGTCCACAAGGTCCTCCCGCTCCCCCGGCACATGTCCACAAGGTCCCCCTGCTCCCCCGGCACATGTCCACAAGGTCCCCCTGCTCCCCCGGCACATGTCCACAAGGTCACCCTCCTCCCTAGGCACAGGTCCAGTCCCATTTGAAGTTCGCCAATGACCATGGATGATCCAGATGAGACCGAAATAGAACTTACTGGTATCAACTCCACTCGCTGTGTTTGGAGGAAGAAGAAGTATGAGCACAACCCCAAGATACCGTCCCCACTGTGAAGCCTCGGGGGGTGGAAACATCATACTTGGGGGGGGGGGGGTCTGCAGAGGGGACAGGACAACTGCACCATGTTGAAGGGAGGATGGATAGGGCAGTGTTGGGGCCAGATTTTGGCCAACAACCTCCTCCACTCAGAGTCTTGGCTGTGTCTTCCTTACACACTGCCAGGGACTCTAAGGAGCGGCTCCGTAAGAAGCATCTCAAGGTCCTGAAGTGGCCGAGCCGGTCTCCAGACCTGAACCCAATGGAAAATCTGTGGAGGGATCTGACACTCAATGTAGCCCAGCAACAGCCCCGAAACCTGGAAGATCTGTATGGAAGAGGGGGCCCCAATCTCTGCTGCAGTGACCGGGGCAAGAACTACAGGAAGCTATCAGGTCTGTGAGAGCCACTTCCTGCTGGGCGGCCAGTGATCAAACACGTATTTTGTGCAATAAAATGCAAATTAATTATTTAGAAATGAAACAAGGGGAATCTCTGGAATATATTTTAGATTCTGTTTCTCACAGTTGAAGTGAATCTACGATAAAAATTACTGCCCCCTCCGTTCTCTGTAGGTGGGGAAACTTGTAAAATCGCCCGTGTATCTAACACTTATTTTTCCCCACTGTAGAGATGTATATACATTATTATTTATATATATATATATAAATTATATATATATAGACTATAAATATATTATATATATATATATATATATATATATATATATATATATATATATATATATATGTCCCTGCACCACATACATAATCACTGCAACATGTAACCATTGCCCAGGGGTTATACAATCTGCTCTATATTCAGCTTCTGTTCTTTCTATAGATAAATACATTACAAATTCTGTGACATCGAATGCATAGAAGAAACAAGGTAAAAATAAATGAGTTTAAAGTCCTAAAACAAAATGGTTTGGAACGAGTGTGATAGATAGATAGATAGATAGATAGATATGATAGATAGATAGAAGATAGATAGATAGATAATAGATAGATAATAGATTAGATAAGAGATAGACAGATAGATATGGATAGATAGATAGATATATAGATAGATAGATGAATAGAAATAGTAGATAGATATATAGGAGATAGATAGATAGATAGATAGATAGATGATAGATAATAGATAAATATATAGATAGATATTTGATAGATAGATAGGAGATAGCTAGCTAGCTAGATAGATAGATAGATAGATAGATAGATAGATAGATAGATATGAGTGATAGATAGATATGGATAAAATAGATAGATATAGATAGGAGATAGATAGATAGGATAGATAGATAGAATAGAATAGATAGATATAGATAGATAGATAGATAGATAAGATAAATAGAGATGAGATAGATAGATATGGGATAGATAGAATAGATATAGATAGATTATAGATAGATAGATAGAATAGATAGATATATAGATAGTTAGATAGAAAGACAGATAGATAGATAGATAGATAGATAGATAGATAGATAGATAAATAAATAGATAGATATGAAATAGATAGATGGATCTTCTCCTTCTGTGATTATAATTTGAGATCTACATAATTAAATATAAATTGTTCAATTTCTAAAAAAGGAAAATTAACATTTTATGAAGAATAAATGAAACATTTTGACTCAGAAAAAGCTGCTGAATTTATATCTAGAAGTCTCCAATCCTTGCGTCCTCGGACACCTTGTAGCGGACGCCTTTGTCTGGGGTAAATCTGATGTGTGGAGGCTTCTGCTCCGACCCCTGCCCGGCGCTGGCGCCTCCACCCCAAACCTTACACCTTTACTTCTAGAATTACCTAGAAATCGCTCTTGAGACTTGAACTTCTGAGATGAACTTTTCCCAGCCCCTCTGGCCTCTCGCTTGTGCCACCTTGGACCCCGGTCCTTACATCGACGACGTCTCTGAGCCAATCGTGCGGTCAGATTACCTGAATCGTGTGACTCCTCACAGCGCGGCTCGTGCCGGCATCAATCTTCTCACGAGTGATTTCTAGATGAATGTGCCCTCATTTCAAAGAAGGGGAAGAGAAGGAGGAGCAGCGAGAAGATCAGAGAACACGAACTCGATGAGTGTGAGACAAAGAGACACCTGCACCAGCCTCCCCGCACCCCGACACTGCAGACCTACGACCTGCACCAGCCTCCCCGTGCCCCGACACTGCAGACCCACGACCTGACACAGCCTCCCCGCGCCCCGACACTGCAGACCCACTAGCGAGTCCAGTGTAGGAACCTGTCAGCTACATATGGTTACAAAATTGTTACTTCATTGTTACATATCAAACTATGTTCAGTATATCTATTGTGTAACTATATATACACTTACCCAGAGGACTGGGGGCATCACCTCATGTGTGCCTATGGGGGAAATACCCCTCTTGGTCAAGTCCTCCAGCAAAAATAGAATTCAGGGGGCCCTCTAGGAACATGAGATGGGGTCAAGGGGGTAACTAGAATTCATAAGGCAAAATAGCAAAATGAGACGGGGCAGGGGTGTAACTAGAATTCATAAGGCAACATAGCAAAATGAGATTAGCAAAATGAGACGGGGCAGGGGTGTAACTAGAATTCATAGGGCAACATAGCAAAATGAGACGGGGCAGGGGTGTAACTAGAATTCATAGGGCAACATAGCAAAATGAGATGGGGCAGGAGGGTAACTAGAATCATAGGGCCCCATAGGAACATGAGATGGGGCCAGGGGGTAACTAGAATTCATAGGGCCCCATAGGAACATGAGTTGGGCTAGGGGTGTAACTAGAATTCATAGGGCCCCTGGCCCCATCTCTTTTTGCTGTGGGGCCAGGGGTGTAACTGGAATTCATAGGCCCCATAGAAAAATGAGATGGGACTAGGGTCATAACTAGAATTCATAGGGCCCCAAAATGAGATGGGGCCAGGGGGGAACTAGAATTCATAAGGCCCCAAAATGAGATGGGGCCACGGGGGCAACTAGAATTCATAGGGCCCCATAGTAAAATGAGGCAACACCAGGGGTATAACTAGAATTCATAGGGCTCTAAAGTAAAATGAGGCAACACCAGGGGTATAACTAGAATTCATAGGGCTCCAAAGTAAAATGAGGCAACACCAGGGGTATAACTAGAATTCATAAGGTCCAATAAGAATATGAGATGGGGCCTGGGACAATCCTAAAATTCATTGGGCAGATTTGCAAAAACACCTCCTATGGGGCCCAATGATACGATGAACACCTCTGGGTGCACATAGTAGGGGTATAACTATAACTGTAGCAGCCATAGCACCTCCTATGGGACCTTGTGAATACTAGTAACACCTCTGGGTGCACATAGAATGGGTGTAACTATAGCTGTAGCAGTCATATCACACCCTATGAACTCCAAGCATGGCTATATTATCCTTTGGGCCCACTAGACAGTTTTCCTGGGGCCCCACGAGCACAGGGGCCCCAGATTATGTATATATGTCCTGGAAATCCGGGTTACATGCCCTGAATACCTGGGTCAGTGCTGCTTCTTTAATTGTGCATATGTTCTTAAGATGTACAAACATTTTAAACTCATGCAGGAGCGGGAAGCTATTGGCTCCCTGTCTTTCTAATTCATCTTGTAGGCTGCAAGCTGCCTACAAGATGTCAGAGGTGAATCCCAACATCAGCAGAGTGATGATCTGTGTGTATTTGGAGGTGGCTAGAGGCGTGGCCTATTGTGATGTCATGAATTTGGGCAGAGCCCCCTGCACTGCTATGCCCGGGGCCCCATAATGCTGTTCAGATGGCCCTGACTCTAGGAAGGCCTCTAGGTGCACATCATAGGGGTCCAAGAGGAATCATGATGCCACTGAGTCCACACCAAATCAAATGTATTCTAGAAAAATTATGAAAACTATGTTGGTTGTCCATCAGGTCTGGTCACTTTCCACTGTATTCCTGTTGCTCATATGGTTCCCTGTTCAGTTTGACTTCAGTTCGACCAAACCTGTGAAAAAATATAGGTTTGGAACATCCAAAACTAAAGAGAATGTCTTGTGAGCTGGTTGCTGTCTATACGGGTAGCAGAGAGATTGTGTCTTGTGAGCGGGTTTCTGTCTATACTGGTAGCAGAGAGATTGTGTCTTGTGAGCTGGTTTCTGTCTATACTGTTAGCTGAGAGATTGTGTCTTGTGACCTCATTTCTGTCTATACTGGTAGCTGAGAGATTGTGTCTTGTGAGCTGGTATCTGTCTATACTGGAAGTTGAGAGATTGTTTTATGTGAACTAGTTTCTGTCTATACTGGTAGCCGAGAGATTGTTTCTTGTGAGCTGGTTGCTGTCTATACTGGTAGCTGAGAGATTGTGTCTTATGAGCTGGTTTCTGTCTATACTGGTAGACCAGAGATTGTGAACACCGGCTGTCAGGGCTAAGCTGTGCTCAGACTGCAGACAGGCTGCAAACAGTGATGTGGTTTCCTCCTGATACACTTCTGCTGACGCTCTGTGAGTGACAGACGCCCAGCCCACTCCTAAAGGGGGCGAGTGCACCAGACAATGGTAGGCCCCGGTGGCCGCTCCAATCAGCGCAGAGGCGGTATCCAGGAATCCCATTTAACTCCCTGAAAGCGGGCTGCTGCACCTTTTGATATTCCTGGCTACCTTGTGTTTCTTGTTCTTTGTTTTGTTTGTTGTTGTCAAACCCAAGTATATCTGACCTCGGCTTTTTTCTCTGACTCCGGCTTGTCTCCTGATTTTGTGCTATGCTTCTGTTTGGCTTTTGACCTTGGCTTGTTTACGTTTATTCCTCGGGTTTGATTTGTGCTTTGGCTTCCTATTTGATATTGGGACCTGGACTGTTTGACATTTTTGCTTCTCCGGCCCCAGCAACTTTAGCAGCGCAGGGACCTTTGCCCGTTGCCGTCTGCCGCCTAGGGCAGCATGTCAAGTAGGAAAGGGACAGTGGGCTGGGTTCCAGTTAGGGCTCACTGCACCCTCCCTTGACGTGGCATTTTTCCACAGGCCGAAAACGTTACTGCTCTACCCTCACTATGGACCCCATGACAGCTCTGGTTTAGAGCAGATGCAGGGGCTAACCCAGCTAGTCCAGGAATCTGGTGCTGAGGGTAGAACAACAGGAGGCTACCCAAGTCAGAGGGTCCCTGCATTACCTTCCCCTCCTGTGAAACCCCCTTTTCCAGTTGCCTGACAGGTTTGCAGGAAAACAGGGGGGCCCTTTGTGGCATTTGAGAGGGGTTTTCGCCTTATTTTAGGCTCCGCCACTTACCTCAGGGAATGAGGAAAAAAGGGTGGGAATTGTTATGTCCTTACTGCAGGGTCCCCCCGGATGGGCATTTTCGTTACCGCATGAACTCACCTGAACTGTCTTCTGTGGACAGGTTCTTTGCCACTTTGGGGGGTACTCTTTAATGACCCAGATAGGGAGCTGTGCTGAGGCTCAGCTTGACCACCTTGAGGCAGGGTGAGAAGATGTGGAGGAGTTTTGCTCCGAATTTCGTGCTGGTGCGTTCCGTCTGGTGGAACGACGCAGCTCTCCAGATGCAGTTTAGATTAGGGTTAGCTGCCCATGTGAAGGATGTATTGGTGGCTTCCCCTACCCATGGTACTTTAGTTGAGGCCATGGCATGGCCTTCGTCTGGACAGACGTTTTAGGGAGAGACTGCAGGAAAAGTTTCCCCCCCCCGGTGGTTCACACCATGGTCACCCCTAAACCCGTTGTTTCCAACGTAAACCCAGAGAAGCCCATGCAAGTGGGGGCTTTTTCTGTCACTGGGTAGTGACCTAGGATTATGTCGCATCCAGGGTTGTGCTTCTACTGTGGAGAAGATGGACACCGAAAATTTGGGAATGCTCCAAATGGAAGACCAGGTCGGAAAAAACTCCAACGCCTAGGTGGTCAGCAGGGGATCACCTAGGCGAGAGGAAATTTTCCCATTGTATCTAATAAGTTGCTGCTACCAGTTAAGATTTCATACTTTGTCGCTGTCGGTTCTGGGGGTGCGTTTGTGGATTCTGGATCAGCTTCTAATTTTGTTGTTGCGTCTTTCCCAAACGTTGGGCCCTACCTTGTAGACCGCCCATCTGACTCGCTGCGGGGTGTGGCTATTGACTCCACCCCACTAGTCGGGCGCAATCCAATAATTGTACCCTGGCTGGAGATGGTTGGTTGGATCCATACATATTTAAAAGTGATTCTATTCTCATGGAGGGCTGCCCGCTGATGTGGTTTTGGGGATGCCCTGGCTTCAGAAACAAAAATCCAGTGTTTGATGGAAAATTTGGGAAAAATTTGTAGGTGGGGACACGGTGTGTTGACAAGATGTCTCCTTACCTGGGGCAATTTCGATGTGCAGGCTGATGTCTATCTGGAAGCGGGGGTGCCAGCGGTTGAAGGGCCCATGCGGATCTTGTGAAGTCGATGCTGGGCTAAGGTTTCCCCGAACTCGTCCTCCTGGTGAACTATGCCCTCCACCCGTACCTGAAAGTCCATATGTGGTTCAGGAGGTGGTTAACACCGGTGGCTTATCGGGTGAATTACCTCTTCTCTGTATAATAAATGTCCCGTCGGGGCACTTTTGTAAGAGGTATATTTAGCCTGTGACTCCGCCCTTTTGGCTCCTTCTCCAGTTGATAGAGGGGAGTTAGAACCCAGACCAGGGAAGGGTCCGGGGGCCCCTCTAAAAAGGGGGGTACTGGCAGGGTTTAAATGTGCTCAGACTGCAGAAGGCTGCAACAGCTGATTGTGCGCTCCCTCCCTGTACACTTGCTGCTGACAGCTCTGTGAGTGACAGAGCCCAGCCACTCCTGACAGGGGGCGAGTTCACCAGCCAGTGGGAGGACCCGGTGGCCGCTCCAATCAGCTGCAGGGGCGGTATCCAGGAATCCCATTTAAACTCCTGAAAGCTGACTGCTGCGCCTGTGATATTCCTGGCTACCTTGTGTTTCTTGTTCTTTGTGTTGTTGTTTTGCAAACCCATTTATACCTGCCCTCGGTTGTTCTCCTGGACTCCGGCTTGTCTCCTGATTTTGTGCTATGCTTCCGTTTGGCTTTTGACCTCGGCTTGTTTACGTTTATTCCTCTGGTTCTGATTTGTGGCTTTGGCATTCCTATTTGATATTGACCTGGACTGTTTGACTATTCTTGCTTCTCACGGCCCCAGCACTTTAGCAGCGCAGGGCCCTGTCGCCCAGTTGCCGTTGCGCCTAGGGCAGCACGTCAAGTAGGCAGGGACAGTGGGCTGGGTTCCAGTTAGGGCTCACTGCACCTCACTTGACGTGACACCGGCAAAGAAAAAAAAAATCTCAGCACCAAAATTGCAGTTTTTTGGTAATTTCATGTCCCTAAAAAACAAGGAATAAATAGTTATAAAAACATTTTTCTGGAACCCAAAATTGTACCATTAAACACTACGCTTCAGCATAGGGGATACAATTATATGGAAAATATACAGACGGATACATTATGGATACAATTTATATGTAACATATACAGACAGATACGTTTTGGCTACATAATGCATACATTTATATGTAACATATATATACAGATACATTATGGATATATAATGGATACATTTATATGTAACATATACAGACAAATACATTTTGGATACATAATGGATACATTTATATGTAACATATACATACAGATACATTATGGATACATAATGGATACATTTATATGTAACATATACAGACAAATACATTTTGGATACATAATGGATACATTTATATGTAACA
This sequence comes from Phyllomedusa bahiana, assembly GCA_025379985.1. NCBI lineage: Eukaryota > Metazoa > Chordata > Amphibia > Anura > Hylidae > Phyllomedusa > Phyllomedusa bahiana. The sequence continues at coordinate 100,430 of JAODAL010007271.1, forward strand.
TATACATACAGATACATTATGGATACATAATGGATACATTTATATGTAACATATACAGATGGATACGTTATGGATACATTTATATGTAACCTATACAGACGGATATATTATGGATACATTATGCATACATTTATATGTAATATATATAGACAGATATGTTATGGATACATAATGGATACATTTATATTTAGCATATACAGACGGGTACATTTTGGATACATTATGGATACATTATGGATACATTTATATGTAACATATACAAACGGATACATTATGGATACATTTATATGTAATATATACAAACAGATATATTATGGATACATAATGGATACATTTATATGTAACATATACAGACGGATACATTATGGATACATTTATATGTAACATATACAGACGGATATGTTTTGGATACATAATGGATACATTATGGATACATTTATATCTAACATGTACAGACGGATACATTATCGATACATTATGGATACAATTATATGTAACATATACAGACAGATACGTTATGGATACATTCTCGATACATTGATACGTAACATATACAGATGGATACGTTTTGGAAACATAATGGATACATTTATATGTAATATATACAGACGGATACATTATCGATACATTATGGATACAATTATATCTAACATACAGATGGATACATTTATATGTAACATATACAGACATACATTATTGATACGTTATGGATATATTATGGATAAATTTATATGTAACATATACAGACATACATTATTGATACGTTACGGATACATTATGGATACATTTATATGAACATATACAGACAACGGATACATTATGGATACATTTATATGTAACATATACAGACAGATACATTATGGATACATTTTGGATACATTTATATGTAACATATACAGATGGATACATTATGGATACATTATGGATACATTTATATGTAACATATACAGACGGATACGTTATGGATACATTTTCACAGATACTTCAGCTGGAGAGCAAAAACGCAATGTGAATGGGGCCTTAAAATGTAACAAATTGCATTATCCTTCGAGGCGGGAGTCAGGGTCAGTAAATCTGCCTCAGTGTTTCTCTTCTGCAGCGTTCCTCCACTAGAGGTCGGTAGCAGCTTTCTAGTGCACGCAGTCATGCCACTTGGCAGTGATACTGTAATTGCAGTGGATTATGGTCTGCAGAAAGCAATGATTTTTTTTAGCATGGGCTGCACATCTCTACGTTAGCCTTCGCGAGTTCTGCGTTGTACATGGCGGGTCTTTTTTTGCACGTGTATGACCGATATGGTGACATAGCCTGAATCCGGTAATCTCAGGATAAACCATACTGTAAGACAAATACAGTATACAATACTCCGTAGGGAAGGGACGCTACACAGGAACAATGACCGCATTGAGATAGGAAAAAGATCTGACATTTTCTTCCACTTTTTCCAAAAAAGTCCATGCCCTGGGAATACACAGCTGTAGGAGAGGTACCAAAGAGGGCTGTAACGGGGCTTAGCCCGTCCTATCTGTTTAGCATCGGCCATGCCCACTGCCCCTGTGGCAACTTAACCCCTTCCCTGCCAGCAAACCTAGAACCAATTACACAACCATGTGCTTTACATCCCCTTTGGCAAGAAGATCTTCCTAAGAAGCGTAGACGGCGCCGCATCCTTCCCAATTATCCCCTTATAACTGAAATACTCATCCAGAAGCGCTTGCCCCCCTCTGGGAGTGCTCCTTTAAACACAGCACCATTAATTAAGTGAGGTCAATGCTTCTTTTTTTTTTTTTTTTTTCCTTTTTTTGTTAAGGCATGCAGCTGCCAAAAAAATCATCCACTGCATAGATTGCTTGAAAAAAATCACTTCCAAAGCAAAGGTCCCAGAAACATCAGTATCCTCGCCGCAAGCCGGCAACCATCTTAAAGTGACTGGGAAGAGTCAGCGAGGCGACCGGGTATGTACATGTTACATCATACATCAGATAACAGATGGGTTATGTGCTGTCACTTCTTATATCCACTTAATATAACCAACTCCACTCTAACATCTATTATATAACACACTACTATATATCAGCTCTGGCTTGTATGACTTTATATTCTCATCTATTTTCACCAGTTGTTTCTTGTCCTGGTAACAATATGGTGTAAATACTGTAACAAACATTGTATCTTGCTTCTTGTTACTTTGTATCTCTCATTGTTGCCACTGTCTATACTTTGTTACCTTCTGACATGATCCTATAGTAACTTTTGTGTCTATTACACAGATCTTGTAACTCATCATGGTGGACACCAGTGTCCTATAAACACTCATTACAATGTCTCCTTTGATTCCAGTATATGACAGATACATTGGCCTTGTATAGAATGTAACACTTCTGTGCAAATATTGTAACAAACATTGTGTCTTGTTACATCATATATCATTCCTCATATTACAGATGGGTATGAGCTGCTCTGCTCTTCTGTCCACTGCCATTTACTATATCCTCTTATTCTAACATCTATCCTACAATGTACTATATCAGCTGGTGCTTATATGACTTTATATTCTGATCTATTTTCACCAGTTGTTTCTTGTCATGGTAACAGTGTAGTGTAAATAGTATAACAAATAATGTATCTTGCTTCCTGTTACTTTGTAGCTCTCAATGTTGCTGTTTTATATACTTTGTTACCTTCTCAAATAATCATATTGTCACTTTTGTTGCTATTACATGAATCTTGTAACTTGTCATGGTGGACACCAGTGTTTTATAACCACTCATTACAATGTTTCCTGTGACTCCAGTACATGACAGATAAAATGGTCTTTTTAAGATTTTTCAATAAATACTATAACAAATATTGTATCTTGTTACATCATATATCATACATCATATTACAGATGGGTATGTGCTGCTCTGCCCGTCTGTCCGCTGCTACTATATCTTTTTATTCTAACATCTATCCTATAATGTACTATATCAGCTGGTGCTTATATGACTTTATACTCTGATTTATTTTCAGGAGTCATTACTTGTCATGGTAACAGTGTAGTGTAAATAGTATAACAAATATTGTATCTGGCTTCCTGTTACTTTGTAGCTCTTGTTGTTGCCGCTGTCTATACCTTATCACCTTCTGAAATGATCATATTGTCACTTTTGTTGCTATTACATGGATCTAGTAACCCATCATGGTGGACACCAGTGTTTTATAACCGCTCATTACAATGTCTCCTGAGACTCCAGTCCATGACAGATACATTGGCCTTGTACAGAATGTAACAATGTTATGTAAATACTATAACAAATATTGTATCTGGCTTCCTATTTGATATCATACAACATATTACAGACGGGTTATGTGCTGTCATTTCTTATGTCCACTTATTATAACCAACTCCATTTCTGACATCTAACCTATAATGTACTATATCAGCTCTGGCTTGTATGACTTTATATTCTGATCTATTTTCACCTATTTGTTACTTGTCATGATAACAGTTTAGTGTAAATACTATAACACATATTGTATCTGGCTTCCTGTTACTTTGTATCTCTCATTGTTGCCGCTGTCTTTACTTTGTTACCTTCTGAAATGATCATATTGTCTCTTTTGTTGCTAGTACATGAATCTCCTTGTAACTTGTCGTGGTGGACACCAGTGTTTTATAACCATTCATTACAATGTCTCCTGTGACTCCAGTCCAATGACAGATACATTGGTCTTGTATAGAATGTAACAACTTTAAATACTATAACAAATATGGTATCTTGCTTCCTATTTTATGTCACACATCAGGGGGGCCAATAGGACAGTACGGGCAGTACCCCTGTCAGGGGCTCTAATCAAAAAGGGGCCCAATGATATATTAAAAAATAGGAACTAATAATGGGTTAGGGCCCCGTTTGATTTGGCTGTATGGGGCCCTGAAACGGTTAATATATGACTAATGGCCGCCCTGTTACACATCATATTACATTTGTTACCTTCTGATCCGATGATCTTGTCCCTTTTGTGTCTCGTACATAAATCTTGTTGTAACTCGCCTCTGGTGAGTTAGCTATTCAGCTTTTTTACTACTTTTGGTCTCATGCCATGCTCATATCCCTGCATAGCTGTTCCTCTTGTGGCCTGGGGCATGCAGCACCCCTGCGGCTCCACATATTTTCTTGCCTCTTGCCTTCCTGTGTAATTCTCATTAGTCTTTGAAATGTGACCTCTGATCTTAATTACAAGTGACTGATGGGAAACCAGATAAAAGCAAGAGATAATTCTAAGGCAGATAAGGAACTGACAGGACTTGACTTCTGTTATCACTCTTGACCAGTGTCCAACTGGAGTACCAGGAGCCCACAGATGGAGGTGATTCTTGGGGCCACCAGTGGAGATGATTCTTGGGGCCACCAGTGGAGATGATTCTTGGCGCCACCAGTGTAGATGATTCTTGGGGCCACCAGTGGAGCTGATTATTGGGCCCCACCAGTGGAGCTGATTCGTGGGGCCACCAGTGGAGTTGATTCTTAGGGCCCACCAGTGGAGCTGATTCTTGGGGCCACCAGTAGAGTTCATTCTTGGAGCCACCAGTGGAGATGATTCTTGAGACCCACCAGTGGAGATGATTCTTGGGGCCACCAGTAGAGTTGATTCTTGGGGCCACCAGTGGACATGATTCTTGGGGCCCCCCAGTGAAGCTGATTGTTGGGCCCACCAGTGGAGAGGATTCTTGTGGCCCACCAGTGGAGATGATCTTTGAGGCCCACCAGTGATGATGATCCTTAGGGTCCACCAGTGGAGATGATCTTTGGGGCCCACCAGTGGAGATGATCCTTAGGGTCCACCAGTGGAGCCCTCGGCATGGTGGACCCCTGAGCAGGGCTGACCTTAGGCTGATTTTCAGGGTGAAAGAGAGGCAAAAAGAGGCATATACTGTAGGGGTCCACCATTGGAGTTGATGCTTGGGGCCACCAGTGGAGGTGTTTCTTGGGGCCACCAGTGGAGGTGATTCTTGTGGCCACCAGTGGAGCTGATTGTTAAGGCCCACCAGTGCAGCTGATTTTTGGAGCCCACCATTGTGGAGATGATTCTTGGGGCAACTTGGAGAGATCTTGGGGCCACCAGTGGAAGGATTTTTGGGGGCCCCATTGGATTTTGTTCTGGGGCCTTGGGTGAAGTTGATTCTTGGGGTACAGGGGGAATTTAATTTTTTGGGGGTACACCAGTGGAGCTGATTTTTGGGGGCCCCCAGTGGAGGTGTTTTTTGGGGGCCCCCCAGTGGAGGTGATTCTTGTGGCCCCAGTGGGCTGATTGTTAAGGCCCACCGTGATGATTTTTGGAGCCCCCATTGTGGAGATGATTTTTTGGGGGTTCCATTGGATTTGATTCCTGGGGCCCCCTACTGGAAATTGATTTTGGGGCCCGTGGAGTTGATTTTTGGGGTACCCCAGTGGAGTATTCTTGGGGAAACCAGTGGGCTTTTCTTGGGGCCCACCATTGGAGTGATTTTTTGGGGCCACCAGTGGAGATGATTTTTGGGCCACCATGGAGATGTTTTTTGGGCCACCAGTGGATTGATTCCGGGGGCCCCTCCCGGTAATTTGTTTCTTGGGTGTACTCTAAGTATGTACTGCTTTTTTTGCCTCTCTTCCTCCCTAAAAACCAGGCCGCCCATAATCAGGAGCCCACCATGCCTAGGGCCCCCACCATGGGTTCTTCCTGCTCCTCTGTGGGCTAGTTTGAGCCTGGTACTGACCATGTATCATAGTGAAGGCAATGGAGAGACTAGAAGACCTCAGCTTCTTACTTTTTGCCTTCTCAAATCCTTGACAGTGAGGATTGCTTCAACTCTTGACCTCAAGTCTCTAGAAATATCTGAGGCTGCATTACCCCAAGATTACTTCATTATCACCTTGCGTGGGCTTTGAACATAAAATTTTAAACATTTGTGGGGGGGAAAGGGTGGAACCGCTGCCAGACCCCTCCAGCACCACTCCTCTCTGGAGGCCTTGCAGTCCGTACATCTCACCATTGCAGATCTAATTTTTCATTATTATGGAATTTTGGGCGGGTTAGCGTTTTAACCAAACTGATGAATGTAAGTATGTAACAGATACTAAGAATGCAGAGATTGCTAATCTGTGTCCAAAAGATTTCTAGTTGCTATCAGTCAGGAGCCGCCATGCAAAGTAAATGGCCCCTGTGCAGAAACAGTGTAAGGGCCCCTTATTGCCCAATATCCAGTAAAGGGTTCACATTCTCATAGAGCCCCCGTGTACACGCTTGAAATCGCCCAGGCATGTACATACAGCTGCTTTGAGGTATCAGTAGCCCCCTCACCTATTGGGTTCCACTGCACCTCCACAGATTGCACCTTTGATTTGTTGGCCCCTATATCTAACAGACTCTGAATATAACTAAACTTTAATAGATTCTGTGTTGAACTGGGGTGCATGGGGACTCAGTGGAGATGATTCTTGGGGCCCACCAGTGGAGATGATTCTGGGGCCCCCAGGGGCTGATTCTTGGGCCCCAATGGAGTTGTTTTTGGGGCCCACCTGGAGTTGTTTTTTCGGCTCACCGTGGAGCTGATTCTTGGGGCCCCCCAATGGGTTGATCCCGGGGCCCCCGGAGTTTATTCTTGGGGCCACCCGTTCAGTTGATTCTTGGGGCCACCAATGGAGATGTTCTTGGGGGGCCACCAAAGGAGTTGATTCTTGGGGCCCCCAGAGGAGATGATTCTTGGGGCCACCGGAAGTCAATTCTTGGGGCCACAGTGGAATTTATTTTGGGGACCACCCGTGGAGTTTTTCTTGGTCCCCGTGGGATGATTCTTGATGCCACCAGTGAAGTTGATTCTTGGGGCCCACCAGTGTAGTTGATTCTTATGGCCCACCAGGGGAGATGATTCTTGGGACCCATCACTGGAGTTAATTCTTGGGGCCCACCAGTGAAGCTTATTCCTAGGGGCCAACACTGGAGTTGATTCTTGGGAACACCAGTGGAGCTTATTCTTGGGGACCACCAGAGGAGTTGATTCTTGGTGCCACTGGCAGAGCTGATTCCTGGGTCCCACCAGTGGAGTTGATTCATAAGGCCCCATAATCAATGCTGGTGGTGGGCCCCCAGAACCAACCCCACTGTTGAGAACCCAGAATCAACTCTACTGGTGACCCCAAGAACCAGCTTCACTATTGGGCCCCCGAAATCACCATTACTGAATCAGCTCCACTGGTGATGTTGTATGTTTAGATGTTTTCCAGACATTTTGCCGCACTCTGCAGATGTAGCGATACCGGACGTGTCACAGATGCTACAGGCCCTTCTTGTTCCGGGTAACTATTGCGTTGTTCGGTGTAAATTGTAGCGTTTACTGCTTCACGGTTTGTAACGCGTTAAGTGTCAAGTTTAAGTTTGCAATATCTGTATACAATGAGCGGCGGGGGCCCTTGTGGGGAAGCGGAGGAGAAGCTGGAGGTTTATTTCAGATGTAGCAATCCTTACCATGACTGGCGCCGGCAGATAACTTGATTTACACCATTGTACGACATTGTAGTTGAGTCATCACGAGGCGTGAAGTGCCAAGTTCCCATTCCCCACATCTGGATACAGTATATGACAAACTTTGATGTTTTGTGAGCAAGACTCAGAATGTAGATGCACAAGAATCCCCTTGAGGCGAATTGAGACAATGTATCAGAAGAGGAGTCACCGTGTAATAAGTGGGCTCCATTGATGTTACATTTGTGGTCTCTGTTGCAGGTATATGACGGAATAGTATCAATAATGTATTGAACCGTGCACTTGTCACTGTTTGCTCCGTTTTATGTTATGTTTGTGGGACAGGAAAGTGCTGTTTGCTTCACTATCTTGTACCAGAGCGATACTGGCTGGCTGGGTAGGAGGCAATGAGTGGCTCAGAAAAGGAAATATCTCTCCTTGGGGAGATCACCGTATAGGTGTGTAGAGTTTTGAGTTGCCTTTTTGCCCTCTACTAAGCATCTGCTCTCCCCAAGGAGAGATATTCCCTTTTCTGAGCCACTCATTGCCTCCCACCCAACCAGCCAGTATCGCTCTGCTCTGTACTAATGAGGGGCAAAACCCCAAAACAGCTGTCTGGAGATTTGTGATACTGATATCCCTCTTGCTTTCTGAAGACTCAGTGGGTTAAGGACAAATTGAGGATTTGTTACATCCAATAGAGGGCGCTTGAGCTTCTCAGCTCCTTTCCCATAATGCCTTGTGGTATCTTGTTCTCTACTAAGCATCTGCTCTCCCCAAGGGGAGATGTTCCCCCTTCTGAGCCACTCATTGCCTCCCATCCAGCCAGCCAGTATTGCAACACTCTACACTGATGAGGCTCAGAACCCCGAAACAGCTGTCTGCAGATGAGTGATACTGGCTTGGCTAATATCCCTCAGTGGGTCAGGGGCAAATTGAGGATTTGCTCCAACCTTTACCCAACCCTTTCCTAATCCACTAACTTCCCACAATACACCAAATCTAACATACCATCACCAAATAAATTTAAACCCTACTACCCCCGGACACCAAAATTCCTTACTAAAAATTACAATACTTCCTACAATTTTCCACCTTAACTAACCTAAACAAAAAGGAACTTCTTTTTTAAAAATTTACGGGGGGGGGGGGGGGGGGGGGGGTACAAATTTATGTTGCTGTAATAGCTAAAGATGAGTAAGGATGTACAGAAAGGACCAAAGATCAGTGTTGGATAGGAGTGCCTTTTGGTTCTTGGGGCCACCAGTGGAGATGATTCTTGGGGCCACCAGTGAAGCTGATTCCTGGGGCCCACCGGTGGAATTGATTCTTGGGGCCACCAGTGGAGATGATTCTTTGGGCCCACCAGTGGAGGTGATTCATGGGGCCACCAGTGGAGCTGATTCTTGGGGCCCACCAAGTGGAGTTGATTATTGGGGCCCATAGTGGAGATGATTATTTGGGGCCACCCGTGGAGTTGATTCTTGGGCCCACCGGTGGAGAGATTCTTGGGGCCCACCAGTGGAGATGATTCTTGGGCCCACCAGTGGAGATGATTCTTGGGGCCCACCGGTGGAGATGATTCTTGGGGCCCATCAGAGGAGTTGATGCTTGTGGCCACCAGTGTAGATGATTCTTGGGGCCCCCCTGGGGAGTTGATTCTTGGGTCCACCAGTAGAGATGATTCTTGGGGCCACCAATGGAGTTGATTCTTGGGGCCACCAGTGGGGTTGATTCTTGGTGCCACCAGTGGAGTTGATTTTTGGAGTGCCCCAGAATCTCTTGGAACCCAAGAATCAACTCAACCAGTGGTCCCAAGAATCGTCTCCACTGGTGGGCCCCAAGAATCATCTCAACTGGTGGGCCCAAGGATCAACTCTACTGGTGGACCCCAAGAATCAGCCCCACTGGTGGGCCCCAAGAATCAGCTCCATTGGTGGCCTCAAGAATCATCTCCACTGGTGGGCCCCAGAATCAAGTACACTGATGGGCCCCAAGAATTAGCTCCACTGGTGGCCCCAAGAATCAACTCCACTGGTGGCCCCAAGAAACCACACCACTGGTGGCCCCACGAAACAGTAGCACTGGTGGGCCCCAAGAAAAAGAGCCACGGGTGGGCCCCAATAATCAGCTCCAATGGCGGGCTCAAAGAATCAACTCCACTGGTGGGCCCCTAGAATCAGCTCCACTGGTGGCCTCAAGAATCATCTCCACTGGAGGTCCCAAGAATCAAGTCCACTGGTGGACCCCAATAATCAAACTCATTGGTGGCCCCCAAAACCGCCTCCTCTGGTGGACCCCAGGAATTTTGCTGGGGGCCTGATAAATGATAGTTAATTAAAGTTTCACTGTAGGCTTTTTTTTAGCACTTGCAGAACAGATATGAGATTTCTGTGGCTGGAATCTGTGTATAAATGTATTGTGTTTGGGGCCTCACAGCTCCCAATGCTGCATTGTGGGACATGAGGAATGGAAGAGGTGAATGGAGGCCGCCACAAGGGAGGAGCAGACACGTATCTCCATCTATATATTGAGATAACCATGCACGCCCTGCTGAGCCGAGCGTGCATCCTCTGCACTACATACAATATCTCAGGAGACCTGCTGACGTAGGTCATGTAGATGAACCTGTCTGCACCCTTCTGTTACCTTCCAGCAACCACTAAAATCCTGAAGATTTCGACCAAAGTCTTACTGAAGGTCTTAGGAATTTGGCTCCGCTCCTATTTCTGTTCTTTATCAGATTTGTTATCAGACGTCACTGCCCGCACAGGGGACGCCATGGAGATGGGGGTCACACATCGTATAATCCTCTATGGTAGACTCCACACATCTGCCTCTCCTGCAATGTGTTATATCACTGTCACCCCCACGTCATAGTTTGTAAGGTTATTAAACATTTAGTAATATAAAGGGTATATAGGGTATATATAATATATGTGTTGTATATGGTGTATATGGTTTATGTGGTATATATTGTATATTTTGTTTATATGGTGTATATGTTATATTTAGTGTATATGGTATATGTGGTGCATATGGTGTAAATGGTATATATGGTGTATGTGGTATATATGGTGTATATGGTATATATGGTGTACATGTTACATATGGTGTAAATGGTGTATGTGGTATATAGGTGTAAATGGTGTATGTGGTATATATGGTGTATATGGTATATAGGGTATATATGGTGTATATGTTACATATGATATATATTATATATGGTGTATATGGTATATATGATGTATATGGTATATATGGTATATATGGTACATATGGTGTATATGGTATATATGGTGTATATGGTACATATGGTGTATATGTTACATATGGTATAAATGGTGTATATGGTATATAGGGTGTATATGGTATATATGGTGTATATGGTACATATGGTGTATATGGTATATATGGTGTATATGGTACATATGGTGTATATGTTACATATGGTATAAATGGTGTATATGGTATATAGGGTGTATATGGTATATATGGTGTATATTGTATATAGGATGTATATGGTGTGTATGGTATATCTCGGTCTGCAGGGTATATATGGTGTAGATGGTGTATACGGTTTTTAGGGTGTATATGGTGTATATGGTATATATGCTTTATATGGAGTATACAGTATATAGGGTGTACATAGTTTATATGATATATATTCTTTATGTGGAGTATACGGTATATAGGGTGTACATAGTGTATATGGTATATGTGGTGTATATATTACATATGGTGCATATGGTATATATGGTGTATGCGGTACATATGGTGTATATGTTACATATGGTATATATGATATATATGATGTATATGTTACACATGGTATATAGGGTGTATGATGTATATGGTATATATGGTGTATATGTTACGTATGGTGTATATGGTGCATATGGTATATATGGTATATATGGTGTATATGTTACATATGGTGCATATGGTATATATGGTGTATGCAGTATATATGGTGTATATGTTACATATGGTGTATATGGTATATATGGTGTATATGTTACATATGGTGTATATGGTATATATGGTGTATGTGGTGCATATGGTATATATGGTGTATATGGTGTATATGTTACATATGGTGTATATGGTGTATATGTTACATATGGTGTATATGGTACATATGGTATATATGGTGTATATGTTACATATGGTGTATATGGTACATATGGTATATATGGTGTATATGTTACATATGGTGTATATGGTATATATGGTACTGTATATATGTTACATATGGTGTGTATGGTTTATATCAGGGGTCCCCAACTCCAGTCCTCAAGGCCCATCAACAGGTCATGTTTTCTGGCTTTCCTTAGCATTGCACAGGTGATGTAATTATTGTCAGTGCATTCTGTGGGAAATCCTTAAAACATGACCTGTTGGTGGGTCCTGGGGACTGGAGTTGGGGAACACTGGTTTATATGTTACATATAGTGTATATGGTGTATATGTTACATATGGCATATATGGCATATATGTTATATATGGTGTATATGTTACATATGGTATATATGGTGTATATGGTGAATATGTTTTATATGGTGTATATGGTATATGTGGTGTATATGTTACATATGGTGTAAATTGTATATATGGTGTACTGTATAAGTTACATATGGTGTATATTATATATGGTGTTTATGGTATATATGGTGTATGAGGTATATATGGTGTATATGTTACATATTGTGTATATGGCATATATGGTGTATATGTTACATATGGTGTATATGGTTTATATGTTATATATGGTGTATATGGTGTATATGTTACATATGGTATATATGATGTATATGGTATATATGGTGTATGCAGTATATATGGTGTATATAGGGTGTGAATGGTATATCGGGTGTATATGGTATATAGGGTGTATATGGTGTATATGTTACATATGGTGTATATGGTTTATATGGTTTAAATGGTATATAGGGTGTATATGGTGTGTATGGTATATATGGTGTATATGTTACATATGGTATCTATGGTGTATATTGTATATATGGTGTATATGGTATATATGGTGTATATGTTACATATGGTATATATGGTGTATGTGGTGCATATGGTATATATGATGTATTTGTTTCATATGGTGTATATGGTATATATGGTGTATCCGGTATATATGGTGTATGTGGTATATAGGGTGTATATGGTGTATGTGGTATATAGGGTGTATATGGTGTGTATGCTATATATGGTGAATATGTTACATATGGTATATATGGTGTATATGGTCTATTTGGTGTATATGTTACATATGGTGTATATGGTATATATGGTATATAGGGTGTATGCGGTGTATAAGGTATATAGGGTATATATGTTACATATGGTATATATTATATATGGTGCATATGGTATACATGGTGTTTATGGTATATATGGTATATATGGTGTATGAGGTATATATGGTGTATATGTTACATATGGTGTATATGGTATATATGGTGTATATGTTACATATGGTGTATATGGTTTATATGTTACATATGGTGTATATGGTGTATATGTTACATATGGTATATATGATATATATAGTATATATGGTATATGCAGTATATATGGTGTATATAAGGTGTATATGTTATATCGGGTGTATATGGTATATAGGGTGTATATAGTGTATATGTTAGATATGGTGTATATGGTATATATGGTTTATATGGTATATAGGGTATATATGTTGTGTATGGTATATATGGTGTATATGTTATATATGGTATCTATGGTGTATATGTTACATATGGAATATATGGTGTATGTGGTGTATATGGTATATATGGTGTGTATGCTATATATGGGTTATATGTTACATATGGTATATATGGTGTATATGGTATATTTGGTGTATATGTTACATATGGTGTATATGGTATATATGGTTTATATGGTATATAGGGTGTATGGGGTGTATATGGTATATAGGGTGTATATGTTACATATGGTGTATATGGTATATATGGTGTATGCGGTATATATGGTGTATATGTATATAGGGTGTATATGGTATATATGGTGTATATGGTATATATGGTATATAGAGTGTATATTGTGTGTATGGTATATATGTTATATATGGTGTATATGGTATATATGGTGTATATGTAACATATGGTATATATGGTGTATGTTACATATGGTATATATTGTTTATATGGTGTATATGGTATATATCGTGCATATGGCATATCTAGGTCTGCAGGGTATATATGGAGTATATGGTATACAGGAGAGAGAGAGATAGATCTCCTGCAGCCGCTGAAACCCATCTGCCTATACGCTACCAGCCATATACTCTATAGTAAGAGCCCGGCAATGTATACAGGAAGCGCTGCCCAACTAGACAGACAGTCTCTCAGGATGGAGCGTGGCTGGAGAACAGGGGCTCCGTTGTATTCCGCCAGCAGACCCTTCCATGCAGACCCCGTCCTCACCCCCCTGTAAAACAAAATCAGGGAGACACAATGACACATTCAGCAGCAGCCGGGGCCGATCACATGGAGGGGAATGACACCGCTGGAGAGGCTCTGGGGATGGAGAGGCTGGAGAGGCTCTGGTGATGGAGAGGCTCTGGTGATGGAGAGGCTCTGGTGATGGAGAGGCTCTGGTGATGGAGAGGATGGAGAGGCTCTGGTGATGGAGAGGCTGTAGAGGCTCTGGTGATGGAGACGCTGGAGAGGCTCTGGTGATGGAGAGGCTCTGGTGATTGAGAGGATGGAGAGGCTCTGGTGATTAGAGGAGGAGGGCTTGTGAGGAGAGGGGTTTTAGAGGCTCTGGTGATGGGAGGGGGGGCTTGGGGATGGAGGGGAAGGCTCTGGTGAGGAAGGGTGGAGGGCTCTGGTGATGGGGGTTGGTATGGAGAAACTGGGGGGAAAGGGTTGGGATGGAGAGGTGGAGAGGTCGGTTAAGGGGGAGGCTCTGGTGATGGAGAGGCTCTGGTGGGGGTGGAGAGGCTCTGGTTATGGGAGGTCTGGGATGGGGAGGGGTCTGGGGGAAGGGGAGAGGCTCGGGGAGGAGGCTGAGAGGTCTGGTGAGGAGAGGCTCTGGGGATGGAGAGGCCGGTTTGGGGGGCTCGGTGAGGAGAGCCTTTATGATGGGGAGGCTGGAGAGGCTTGGGGATGGAGAGGCTGGGAGGCTTGGTGATGGAGAGGGGGAGATCTGGGATGGAGAGGCTGGAGAGTCTCTGGTGTTGGAGAGGCTGGAGCTTGCTCTGGATATCGGTGATTAAAGGGAAACTTCCATCAGAAAATTTTCTTAAAACCAATTTTCCTGGAAAAGTATTTTTTGGGAATTTCTGGCAATGTTTTTCAGCAGTCCTATGCAATTTTCAAATGACCACTAAAAACCTTCTCTGGCTGTGAGGTAATACTCCTTGATGGCCGGCAGACTGATATCACTTTTGCACTGGTGTAATATTTTGTTAAGGATTTTTGGAGTGCATCCTGTGGGGACCCCCCACAGGGTTCTAGGGTGCATGCTCGAAAAGCCAGGGGGGCTCTGCAGAACATCAGCAAGGCAGGGTGAAGGTGAGGAGGAGATAATCCAGCTCCAGTGGGGTAAGCATCTAACTTGGGATTTGAGGAGAATATTACAAGACCGGCATATGGAACCCCGTTGTGATGCCCAATAGAACCCCAGAGATTTGGCTACAGGTGGTTCCTATACCAGGGAGCACAGGAGGATTCAGAGGCCACTACATTACATCAACTAGACGAAGGTAAATACTGGTAGACTAGGTGTCTCCTCCAAGACCTGAGCACCACACACCCAGTCCCCTTCAAAATGGTACTATAACAGGGCGACAAGTATTCGTAGACTAGTTGGATGGTTGTGATGGTGGATGGTTGTGATGGTGGATGGTTGTGATGGTGGATGGTTGTGATGGTGGATGGTTGTGATGGTGGATGGTTGTGATGGTGGATGGTGGATGGTTGTGATGGTGGATGGTTGTGATGGTGGATGGTTGTGATGGTGGATGGTCGTGATGGTGGATGGTCGTGATGGTGGATGGTTGTGATGGTGGATGATTGTGATGGTGGATAGTTGTGATGCTGGATTGTGGATGGTCGTGATGGTGGATGGTTATGATGGTGGATGGTTGTGATGGTGGATGGTTGTGATGGTGGATGGTTGTGATGGTGGGTGGTTGTGATGGTGGATGGTTTAATGGTGGATGATTGTGATGGTGGATGGTTGAGGTCGGAGGTGGGTGGTTGTATGGGGTGGTTGTGGGGTGGTGGGGGGTTGTGATGGTGGTGGGTTTTGAGGGGATGGCTTTATGGTGGATGGTTGTGATGGTGGATGGTTGTGATGGTGGATGGCTGATGGTTGTGATGGTGGATGGTCGTGGTGGATGGTTGTGATGGTGGATAGTTTTTGGGTTGTGAGGGGATGGTTTTCTTTCGGGTGGTTGTGATGGGGGAGGCTGTGTATAGAGGTTGGATGGGGGATGGTTTTGGGCGGAGGGGATGCTGTTTGGGATGGTTGTAATGGTGGATGGTCGTGGTGGATGGTTGTGATGGTGGATGGTTGTGATGGTGGGTGGTTGTAATGGTGGATGGTTGTGATGGTGGGCAGTACTGGAACCCCGTTGTGATGCCCAATAGAACCCCAGAGATTTGGCTACAGGTGGTTCCTATCCCCGGACACAGGGGGATTTAGAGCCACTCATTACAAACTAGGCAAGGTAAATACTGGGAGACAGGTGTCTCCTCCAAGACCCGACCACCACACACCCAGTCCCCTTCAAAATGGTACTATAACAGGGCGACAAGTATTCGTAGACTAGTGGATGGTTGTGATGGTGGGTGGTTGTAATGGTGGATGGTGGATTGTTTTGATGGTGGATGGTTGTTATGGTGGGTGGTTGTGATGGTGGGTGGTTGTGATGGTGGATGGTCGTGATGGTGGATGGTGATGGTGGATGGTTTGGGTTTTGGTGGGGGGTTGTGATGGTGGATGGTTTTGATGGTGGATGTGTTGGATGGGGGGGGTTTTGGGTGGTGGGGGTTTTTGTAAGGTGGGGGGGTTTTGGGTGGGGGGGGGTTGTGATGGTGGGTGGTTTAAGGTTGTGGTTGTGAGGTGGAGGTTGTGATGGGGGTGGGTTTTTTAGGTGGAAGTAATTTGTGGTTGGTGTGATGGTTTTGGGTGGTTTTGGGTGGGGGGGGTTTGATGGTGGTGGTTTTATGGTGGGTGGTGTGGGTGAAAATGGGTTTTGATGGTGGATGGTTGTGATGGTGGATGGTGGATGGTTGTGATGGTGGATGGTTGTGATGGTGGATGGTTGTGATGGTGGATGGTTGTGATGGTGGATGGTTGTGATGGTGGATGGTTGTGATGGTGGATGGTTGTGATGGTGGATGGTTGTGATGGTGGATGGTTGGTTGGGGGTTTGAGGGGATGGTTTGGAGGTGGATGGTTGTTTTGGTGGAGTTTATGTGGATGGTTTATGGGGATGGTTGTGATGGGGGATGGTTGTGATGGTGGGGGGTTGTGATGGTGGGGGTTGTGGGGGGGATGGTTGATGGGGAGGATAAATGGGGAGGGGATGGTTGGATGGGGATGGTGTATGGGGGTTTGGGTTTTGTGGTTGTGGAGTTTAATGTGATGTTGTGTGGTGGTGGGTTGGGGTGGTGATGGTGTGATGGTGGGTTGTGAGGTGGGTGTGGATGGTTTTTGGGTTGTAAAATGGATGGTTGTTTGGGAGGGTGTGATGGGGGGTGGTTTTTGGGTGGTTGGTTAGTGGGTGGATGGCGTGATGGTGGGATGGTGGATGTTGGGTGGTTTTGTGTGGATGGTTGGGATGGTGGATGGTCGTATGGGGATGGTGGAATGGTTAATGATGGTTGGAGGGGAGGTTTTTGGTGGATGTTGTTGGTGGTTGTTGATGGTGGATGGTGGATGGTGGATGGTGGATGGTGGATGGTTGTGATGGTGGATGGTTGTGATGGTGGATGGCTTTAGGTGGATGGCGTGAGGTTGTGAGGGGTGGTGGGATGGGGGTGGGGGGAAAGGTTGTGAGGTGGGGTTGTGATGGTTGGGTTGGGGGGGTGTGTTGGTTTTTGTGATTGGGGGGGGGTTGTGTTTGGTATGGTTGTGATGTGGGTGGTTTGAGGGGAGGTGGGTGGTTGTGATGGGGGGGTGGTTGTGATGGTGGGGGTGGTGGAGGGGGGGGGGGTTTGGGGTGTGGTGGTGGTTTTATGGTGGTGGTGTGATGGTGGGTTTTGGGTTTGTTGGTGGAGGGGGTTGGGGGGTGGGGAGGGGGTGGGGGGGGTGGTTTTGGGTGGTTTTGGGGGGTGGTGGGTTTGGGGATATGTATTTGGGGTTAGGTGGTTTGGGTTTGGGGAGGTTGGACAAGTGGTGGTTTTGGTTGGGGGGGAGGTGGAGGTTTTTAGGTTGGGAACTGGGAGGGGAGTGGAGTTTTGGTTGTCATGGGTGGGTGGGGGGGGGTTTTTTTTTTAAAGGGGTTGGAGGTGGTGGTTGTTTGGGGGGTGGTTGTGGGGATGGTTTGGTTGGGTAGGTGGGGTTTAAGGTGGGAGGGTTGGTGGGGGATCGTAGATAAAGTGGATGGGATTGGGGTGGATTGTGGGTGTTGGGGTTTGGGGGGTTTGAGTGGTTTTGGTTGGATGGGGATGGGTGGGGGTTTGGGGTGGAGGTTTTTTGGTGGAGGTTTGTGGGGGGGGGATTTGGGGGGGTTGGTTGGGTTGGTTGTGGGTGGGGTTTGGTTTGGTGGGGGGATGGTTGAGGTGGATGGGTTTATGGATGGGGGGGATGGGGAGGTGGTTGGGGGGGGTGGGTGGTGGGTTTGATGGTGGATGATTTTGATGGTGGTTGTTGGATGCTGGAGTGGATCAAAGGGGTGGGAAATGGATGTGGAGGGTTTTTAGGTTGGAGATGTTCAGGTTTGATGTGGTTTTGGGGTTGTGAGGGGGGGGGTGTTTTTGGGTGAGGTTGGATGGTGGGGTGGTTGTATGGGGTGGAAGGGTAGAGATTTTGGAGGGGAGGGAGGTCGTGGGTGGAGGTTTAAAGGGGGGTGGTTGGAGGTGGGGTTGGTTTTTGGGGGGGTGGGTTTTATGGGTTTTTGTGGGGAGGCTTGTGGTGGAAAGGTTTGATGGTGGGGGTTGTGAGGTGGGTGTTTTGAGGTGGGGGTGGTGAGGTTTGAGGGAGGGTTGTTTGGGGGGGATGGGGGGGGAGGTTGTGGTGGTGGATGTTTATGGTTTTTTGAGGGGATGGGTGAGGGGGAAGGTCGTTATGGGGAAAGGTTTTGGGGGATGGTTGAAAGTGGTTGTGATGGTGGAGGTGGGCGGATGGTGGAGTTGGATGGGGATGGTTGAAGGTGGTGGGGGGGGAAAGGGGTTGGATGGTTTTTAGGGGGATGGGGGGGGAAGTTGGTGGAAGGTCCCCTGTGGGGAGTTATTGGATGGTTTATGGGTTTTTGAAGGTTTGGGGAATAGGTTTAGAATGGTGTGGATGGGGGTGGGTTTTATGGGGGTTGGTTTTGGGGGGGGGGATGGTGGAAGGGTTTGGGGTGGAGGTGGATGGTGGGGGTTGATGGGAGGGTTTTGAGGGAGGTTTTGATGGTGGATGGGCGGATGGTGGATGGGGGTGGGGGTAGTGGGTTGGGGTTGTGATGGTGGTGGTCTTGATGGGTGGATTTTTGATGGTGGTGGCTGGGGGATGGGGATGGTGGATGGGGTGATGGTGGGGGTTTTTATGGTGGAGGTTTGGGTGGTTTTGGGTGGATGGGGTGGTGGTGGGGGGGTTTTGGATGGGGGGGATGGTTGTGATGGGGATTTTTGAGGTGGGGTTTTGGTTGGATGGGGGGGTGGTGTGATGGGGGGGGGTTTGGGTGGGGATGGTTGTTTGATGTTTGGGGAATTATTTTTTGGGGGTGTTTTGGTGGTTGATGTTTGGGGAAGTGATGGTGGGTGGGGGGTGGATGGTGGAGGGAGTTGTGGGGATGGTGGGTTTTGGTTTTGGGGGGGTGGTTTAGGTGGATGGTTGTGATGGGGGAGGGAGATTTTTTGGGGGATGGTTGATGGTGGATGGTGTGATGGTGGATGGTTGGTGGTAAATTTTTGAAGTGGATGGTTGGATGGGGGAATTGTGATGGTGGTGTTTTGATGGGGGCCGGATGGTTTAAAGGGGATGGTTGGTGGGGGAATGGGGGGGTGGAGTTTTAGGGGATTGGGTTTTTAGGTAGGGTTATGGAGGTTTTAGGTGGGGGAAAAGGGGGGTTTTGGACCCTTGTGGGGGATGGGGAGTTGTTGGGGGGGTTTTTTTTGGTGGTTGGATGGTATGTGTTTGGGGGGTTTGGTCAGGAGGGATGGGTTTTTGATTTGGTGGATGGTGGGGTTGTGATGGGGGTAAAGGGGGTTTTGGGGGGAGGGGGTTGTGGGTGGTGGGGGTGGTTGGTGTGGTGGATGGTTTTGTGGGGGGTTTTAGGGGATGTTTGTGGTGGAGGTTTGGGGTAGGTGGTTTTGGGGGGTTTTTAGGTGGGGTTGAATGGTGGTTGTGTAGGTGGATGGTCTGAGGGGAAGGTTTGAGGTGGAGGTTTGATGGTATGGGTTTGTGGTGGATGGTTGTGTGGTGGGGGTCTAGGGGAGTTGTATGGGGAGGCTTGTGGTGGATGGTTGTGATGGTGGGGTCGGGGTGGATGGTTGTGATGGTGGGGTGTTTGAGGTGGAAATGGTAAGTTTTTGGGGGGGATGATCTTGGGGGGGTTGTGATTTGGATGATTTTTATGGGGAGGGTTTTAATCGGTTTTTTGGGGGATGGTTGGAGGGGATTTGTGATGTTTTTGGTGGTTTGTGATGGGGGAGGTTTTGGGGGTATGATTTTGAGGGGATGGTTTTGAGGGGGAAAAATTTTGGGGGTGGTGGGTTGGATGGGGTGTTTGATGGTGGTAGGTATGGGGATGTTATGATGGGGGAGGTGGAGGTGGATGTCGAGGGGAAAATTTGATGGGGAGGGTGAGGTGGGAAAGGGTATTTTTATGGTTAGGGGGGGAAGGGGGGGTGGGTGGGGGAGGCTTAGGTGGAAGTTTTGGGTTGGATTTTTGATGGGGGGGGTTTTTTGGGAAGAAAAGGTTTTATGGTTTGGGGGGAGGGGGGGGGGTTTTAAAGGGGGGGATGGGGTAGTTTAGGGGAGGGTATTAGGGTGAGGTTGGAGGGTGGAGGTTTTATGGGGGGGAAGGCTTATGGGGGGGAGGGGGATGGGTTTTGTGGTGGATGGTTTTAAGGGGGATTTTTATGGAAGGAGGTAGGGTTTTGGGTTAAGGGGTTTTTGGGGGGATGGCAAATTGGTGGGGATGGGGGGATTTTTGAGGGGGGGGGGATGGTGGGTGGTTTTGAAGGTGGATGGGATGAGGGGAGGAGGGGGGGAGGGCGGAGGGGGTAAAGATGGTGGAATGGGTGGTGGTAGGTGGATAGGTGGTGTTTTATTAGCAGGGGGGATGGTTTTAAGGGGGATTGTTTAAAGGTTGGTTTTTGGGGGGTTGGGTTTTGGTTGGATGTTTGTGGGGGATGGTTGGATGGTAATGGTGGTGGTTTTAAGGTGGATGGGGAGGTGGGTGGTTGTGAGGTGGGGGGGGGATGGTTGGATGGGGGAAGGTTTTAGGTGAGGCGTGATGTGGAGGGGAGTGGAGGTTTTAAATTTAGGGTTTTTTATGGGGAGTTTGTGAAGGTGATTGTAATGGTGGGGATTTTAAAGGGGGCCTAGTGCCCTTCTGAACAAAACAATATTAAAGTCATGGGGGTTTGACTGACATTGGGGGGTGTCCCCGGATTTATTCTGATTGGAGTCGGGAGGAATTTCTCCTCAATTTGGGGCATTTGAGGTTCGTGGGTGTTCTTGCTGCTCTGTTGAGTTATACATTGGATTTAGGACTGGCTCTTTTATCGTCCTTATCACAGCACTAGTAATTTTGTAGCTTGTTTTTTTGTCCTTAGAACCGTGCTTCCCCTTTTTCCCTTTTTAAGGATCCACCTCCCCTTTCAATCATCGCTATCCAAAATATTCCGAAATTAAGGAACCGGGGGAATAACCAAAAGGGAAAATCCCCCCCACGGCCAGTCTTAGTTTTGGAAAGGCCGTCCCTTTTTGGGGAAACCCTTTTAGATGGACTTGAAGGGACACCAGACCTGACGAGCTGGATTTGACATCACTCTTCAGATTAGTTGAGCACTCCTTTAGTTCTGCAATGTGGATAATAATAATAATAAAAAATAATCTTTTTATATAGCCCAAAATATTTGCAGAAATTTACAATAAAGAGGGAATAGCACAGCAAACCCGAATTAATTATAAAAAAAAACCCTACAAATCAGACCCCCGGGTGAGGGCCCCTTTCGCAAGAGCTACAATTATTAGGGGGTATGGGTGAAAAAAAGGGTGACAAATGCTTGGTTTTCAATGGTCCCCAATGTTACTAAAAAAGGGGAGTACACAAAAAAATGGATGAACCTCCCTCCCAACCATACATCTATAACAATGTGCCTGGGGTGCCAAAAATTTTTTGGAAGTGATAAGTGTGACAGAATTTGGGGGGTTAACAATTAGGGGTCTTTATAGGCTTTTTAAAGATGGGTTTTCAAGGGCCCCCCTTTAAAACGAAGGGTTTTGGGGTGTTCCTGATCACATGGGGAAAAATGTTCCCGAGAATAGTCAATGTGCAAATTCTTGTGCGGGGGGGGGTTTCGGATGAGGGAGGGGTGTAACTTAGATCAAGCAAGCGGAGAGCCCGGGGCGGGGGGTGCAGAGATGAGGGGGGAGTGTAGGGGGGGGCACCATGTGGAGGCTTTTTTGGTGAAGTGATTAGTTTATGTTGTATTCTGACTGAATAGGTAGCCATTGCGGCTGACCAGGGTAGAGGCATCAGTATAGCGGCTGGAAAGAAAGACAAACCGGCTGCTGCATTCAGGAAGATTGGAGAGGGGAAGTTTAGAGAGGGGGCGATAAGCAAGGAGTTGCAGTAGTAAGAGAAAATAAAAAGAGCGCAATGAGAGTTTGCGCTGTTTCCACAGTGAAAAAGGTGGAATTTTGGAGAGTTCTTTAGGTGCAGGGGACAGGGCGGGCAAGGGATTTGGGTAATGGGGTGAAGGACAGATTCGAGTTTAGTATAACCCCAAGATGCAGATTTGCTGCGGATTTTCACACTTGTGATGCGGATTTTGCAACAGATTTGTCTTTGGCTACAATTAGGCCGCACTCCAATACTTCATGCACGTGTAGTTGACCACATGCGGCAGGAAACGGACGTCCTGTGGACGATGGTGTCTTATTTGCCACCTGAAAGCCTCTGGGCTCTGTTTTCCAGAGATTCTTCTCTGGGTCTCGTTACTTTCTTCTCATTTTCCCTCCTTTCATTCTTTCCCACACTTCGCTTTGCCTCCCTATCACATCTGTTCCTAATCTCTGTCCTCCCTCTCCTCCCCATACAGTCCTCCCTGCAAGTAAAGCCCGAACCCCGTTGGTCCATCCTTAGTATGTCCTCTAGATTGACCCGTTTGGGGGCCTTTAGGACCCGGAGTTGGGGGCCCCCCCCTTTGATTTACCTTTTTGGACCCGCTCTTTCCTCGTCTGTTGTACTTTCCTATAAATGCATGTTCAGTAGCTTAATGCCTACAATGATCCTCTAAGATGCCAACTTCAGGTAACTTCATGGAGACAAAGCTTAAGGTTACTACAGGGTGCACAGAAGAGGTCATAAATGTCCAAAACTGGGGCCCACAATGATCACCCAATCCTGAGGCAACCCAACTCTCTTTACTGTGTGACCACAGGTAGGCAAAGTGAGTGTGATGAAGGCAACAGAGAGACAGGCAGGGGAGACAGGCTGAAGTTGCACTTCCTAGAATACACTATAGACTGTGCACACAGCAGGTAGCAGAGACAGGCAGTGTGAGGAAGGGGAGACAGGCTGAAGCTGCATCTTATAGGATACACTGGAGACTCTGCACACAGCAGATAGCAGAGACAGGCAGTGTGAGTCAGGGTAGACAGTGTGAAGCTGTATCTCATAGAATACACTGGAGACTGTGCACATAGGATATAGTAGAAATGGGCAATGCGAGGCTGGGGAGACAGGCTGAAGCTGCATCTCATAAAATACACTACAGACTGTGCACACAGCATATAGTAGAAACATGCAATGTGATGGAGGGGAGACAGGCTGAAACTGCATCTCATGGAATGCCCTGAAGACTGTGCATATAGCAGAGATAGACAGTGCGAGGCCAGGGAGAGGGGCTAAAGCTGCATCTCATAGACTTTACCAGAGACTGTGCATACTGCAGAAAGCAGTGACATACGGTGTAAGGCAGGGGAGACAGGCTGAAGCTGTTTCGCACAGAATGCACTGGAGGCTGTGCACACAGTAGATAGTAGAAATAGGCAATATGAGGAAGGAGAGACAGACCAGAGCTGCATCTCCTAGAATACACTGAAGACTGTGCATATAGCAGAGACAGGCAGGGGATACAAGCTGGAGCTGCATCTCCAAGAATACACTGGAGACTGTGCACACAACAGATGGAAGAGGCAGCTGGTGTGAGGAGGGGAAACAGGCAGAAGGTGCATGTCATAGAATACACTAGAGACTGTGCATACAGGAGATAGCAGAGACAGGCAATTTGAGGCAGGGGAGACTGAAGCTACATCTCATAGAACACACTGGAGACTGTGCACACAGCAGAAAGCAGAGATGGGCAGTGTGAGGCAGGGGAGATGGGCTAAAGCTGTATCTCATAGAATACACTAAAGGCTGTGCATATAGAAGAGACTGGTATGGGATGTAGGCTGGAGCTGCACGTCCTAGAATTTAAAGGCTGGTGTGCACACAGAAGAGACAGGCAGGGCATAAAGGCTGGAGCTACATCTCCTAGAATACACTGACATCTGTGCAAACAGCAGATAGCAGAGACAGACAATGTAAGGCAGGGGAGACTGAAGATGCAACACACCGGAGACTGTGCACATAGCATATAGTAGAAACAGGAAATGTGAGAAAGGGTAGACAGGCTGAAGCTGCAGCTCATAGAATGCTCTGGAGACTGTGCACATAGCATATAGTAGAAACAGGCAATGTGAGGAAGGGGAGACAGGCTGAAGCTGCAGCTCATAGAATACACTGGAGACTGTGCACATAGCATATAGTAGAAACAGGCAATATGAAGCAGGGGAGATGGACTAAAGCTGCATCTCATAGAATACACTGGAGACTGTGCACACAGCAGATAGAGACAGGCAGTTTGAGGCAGGGGAGACTGAAGTTGCATCTAATAGAACACACCTTAGACTGCACACAGCAGAAAGCAGAGACAGGCAGTGTGAGGCTGGGGAGACAGGCTGAAGCTGCATCTCATAGAATACACTAAAGATTGTGAAAACAGCATATAGCAGAGACAGGCAGGGGACACAGGCTGTAGAAGACACTGACCTGTAGTCTACTCTACACAGCAGACCATGCACTGGACGGGTGGCCTGTCTGGCACTCACATGTCACAGAGGCTGTAAGGACAATGTATGGCCAAAGCTGAGCTGGGATGAAACCCATTGAACTGCTAGGATGTTGCAGGTAAGTTGCATGAGATGTGCGAGCAACATCAAGCTGCTATTTGGAGTGAAGACTTCTGGGTGACACTGAGAAAAACATTTCTCGAATGTTTTGGGAGTAAATTATCTTTCATGCAAATTCCATAAAAATGAATCTAAAAATATATTTTTTTCAGGTCAATTTACAAATATTTAAGGATCATTTTCACTATAAATCAAGGAAAAAGTAAAAAAAATATTGCAAAGCCTATCGTGAATGCTGGAGAAGATGCCTTCACCGTCCGTGGGTTAGTCGTCCCGGGAGAAGGCACAAGGGACAGAGACATGGTGAGACTGGGAGGAGAAGCTGAGCCAACCAAGACTGGAAGCCATGAAAATGATCTGGGAGCTGCTGGCTTTGGCCTTCACCATGACTGTAGCGAGGTCTTCAAGCTTCAAGAGATCCCGAAATGCCAAGCAGAGGTCAGAAGGTGAGAGATCCTTAAACATGTGAGGTGGCAATGACCTACCAGGAGGCGACTGAGCCACCTGAGATCTCACCTGGTGGTGGAGGCAAAGGGCGGTGGAGTATTCCTAAATTACATCCCCAGCCCCCTCCCATGGTTCAGGGACCCCAGGCTGCAACACTGGGCACGTTGTATTGTGACTACTGTGCAGTAAATGGGGCACAGTCTCTCCTATGGGGTATTTAGAGGCAGCTAACGACCCCCATGTGGCCAGGAAGTGCGGAGGGAAGTACCACTAAGACACCAGGGAAGTAAAGTGGTAAAAGGGGTTTTGCTAAGAAGGGAGTTCCTTACCTCTTATATGCTTAGGAGAGAAGATTAACTCAGCATGCTGAGTCACGGGGGTGAGGGAGGGGGTGAGCAGAGAGCGAGGAAGCAGGGAGAGTCTGCAATGTTTACTCAAATAATAACATTACAACCAATGGATTCTCTATACAAAAGACACAGGCTGATTCACTGCTTTTTCTCCCCAGCCCCTTGCAAGCTCTTTCATGTTCCCTGTCATCAGATAAAAAGTGCAGACAATGCAAGCCTGGCCAGATCAGATCCTGTCAGCTCCTGGTCCTGTCTAATGTAAACGGTCAGGAAACTAAGGGCATCTTAGTTAGGCTGCAGATCTCACAGGCTTCAAAATTTT